>CAUYLG010005566.1:0-105954 GCA_963573385.1 Cacajao melanocephalus | reverse complement strand
AAGTTATTTCTGTTTCTTAATTTTCCTTCTAACAGTCTGGCCCCTCTGCTGTAGGACTGCTGAGGTCCACTCCAGGCCCTGCTTGCCTGGGGATCACCTGCAGCAGCTGCAGAACAGTAAGGGTTGCTACCAGTTTCTTCTCCTGCTATCTTTGTCCCAGAAGGATACCTGCCAAATGTCAGTCTGATCTCTCCTTTATGAGGTGACCCTTTGGATATACGGGGGTCAGGGAGCTTCTTGAGGAGACAGTCTGTCCTTTATAGGAGCTCAAGTGCTGAACTGCGAGCTCCGTTGTTCATTCAGAGCTGCTGGGCAGATACGTTTAAGTCTGCTGCAGCACGACTCATAAACCCCTTATTTCCCAGGTGTTCTGTCCCAGGGAGTTAGGGCTTCATTTATGAGTTTCTATTGTGCTGCTGTCTTTTTTTTTGCTGGGCTGCTGTGGGCTCCGCCCAGCTGCCATGTGAACTTCCTTGCAGTCCTGTTTATATGGGTGTAGTTAGAACTGCCTCGGCAGTGGGGTTCACCTCTGTAATGGCAGACTGTCTGTAATGGCAGGTTGCCTTGGTAACGGCGGGTTGCCTTAGTAACGGCAAGCTGCCTCAGCAATGGCGGACTGCCTCCGTAGTGGTGGAGTGCCTCGGTAATGGAAGACGCCCCTCCCCGACAAAGCTGGACCATCCCGGGTTCAGCTGTGCTTGCTGTGAAACTCTCAATCCTGAGTGTTTCCAATTGCTGTTTTTCTTTTTGTGGGGGTGGGACCAGCTGAGCCGGATCACCTGGCTCCCTGCCTCAGTGCCTTTTTTGTTTTGTTGAACGATGGACTCTCTCCCAGGTGTTCCAGTCACCTGATGAAAAGGCACCGGGATCTGTGTGATTTCCCGTGCGGCGACCCACTGCGCCGGCTGAAACAGTGGCGCTGATATTCATGGCGCTTTTTTGCCCAGGAATCTCCTGGCCTGGCTCGGCTCCCTGTTTCAGACCCCTTTTTAATCGGATGAATGGGCGATTCTGCCTTCCCGAAGCTCCACTTGCCAGCTAGAAGGGAGACCCAGACTAGTGTATTTTGTACAGAGAACTGCCACACTGGGGCGCCGGCAAAACCGCCGCGACGGCCAAAAGAGTCACGCTGGCGACCCGTAGGGCTCCTCTGCCTGGGAATCTCCTAGTCTGTGGGCAATAAAAATCCGTCTGGAAATGCAGCGTCCACTCACCCTCTGCGCTTTCACTGGGAGCTGCAATCCTGAGCTGTTCCTAATCGGCCATCTTGGCAAACTATCTTTCTTTCTCTTTTAAACATGACGTTAAAACTTTACATTTACTTCTGATCTTTTCCATTGGATGTTAAAATTATATATTCCTCCCATGAAACATTTATATTATTATAACAGAAACCCATGAGGAGATAATACTCAATGAATTAATGTTTGTTTTATACTGCAAGTCTTTTTTTAAATAAATATATTTTTTACCATTTATAAATATAAAATAGGAAGATGGTAGGAGTGTCTGAAAAAGAAACAAACAATTTGTCACATAATGCCTCCAGGTAAACAATTATCATATATTTTCATATAAATGCTTTCAGGCATGATAACCAAATGTATTTAAAATTTTGTTATGAAAGTGTATATATATATATATATATATGTATATGTATATGTATATACCCTACTATAGGTATATGTTTTAAATTAGTTCATAATTTTAGTAAATATTGTTATTTATTTATTTAATTAGAGACAGAGTCTTGCTCTCTTCCCCAGGCTGGAGTACAATGGCACGATCTTGGCTCACTGCAACCTCCACCTCCCAGGCTCAAGCAATTCTCATGCCTCAGCCTCCCAAGTAGCTGGAATTACAGGCATGAGCTACCATGCCTGGCTAATTTTTGTTTTTTTAGTAGACACAGGGTTTCACAGTGTTGGCCAGGCTGGTCTCAAATTCCTTACCTCAAGTGGTCCACCGCCTTGGCCTCCCAAAGTGCTGGGATTACAGGTGTGAGCCACCATGCCAAACCATATTTTGATTTTCAAATGATTTGTTTATAAAGGCGATGTAACATCAGATAGAAATTTTGAAAGAAAGGAAAAATATTCACCCAGAACTCTGCTGCTCCAGTATACTCACTCCTAACATCTTACTGTATGTCCTTGGTCTTTCCCCTATTTAAATGACTTTTTAAAAAGTTTTAGTTGTAGTGTTCAAATAATTTAATATCCTTAGTTTTTTCACCTAACACTGCAAGCATTTCTCATATTACTAAACAGTTTTCTAAACATTTACTTCATTAAACATGAACTGTGTAACACTTGCTTAAATATTCCTTCACTATTGGATACCAAGGCTTGCTTCGTTTGTTCTGGGATTTTAAAAAAATTTGTGTATTATAAAGAATGTATTGATGATATTCATCTTGAATATTTTTTACCATATTTTATACCTTTGAAAGCATATATATCTAAAGGTAGAATTACTGGTTAAAGAATATCCAAGTTGTTAGTATTTAGCACATACTGCCAATTTGCTTTCTAAAAGGAATGAATCAATCTATAATTCCACCAAGAAAGTTTGAGGAATTGTTTCAGTATGAGCATTTGTTGGCATTTTAAGTATTTTTTAAATATTAATTTAATAATTAAATTTTTTTATATTTTATCTTTTTTTGCTTATATCCCGAATATAAATTCATATATTTTTGAGTTTGTAATGCCCCCTTTTAAAATGTTCTGTTCATACCTTTTGCCCATTAATGTGGGTCAGATTGGGGCATATTTTTATTATCAAATTGTATGAGCTCTATATTCAGATTATTAACTCCACTTCTGGCACATTTTCTCCACATTTTTCCTGTTTTCCATTTCTTCCTTTTTATTTGAGTGGTAGGTTTCTTTTTTTTTTTTTAACTTAATTAGTTTGCATATGTATTGTTTAATTTTTGTTTGTTTGTTTGTTGGACCAAATATGTTATTCTCTTTCTTTGTGAAGAAGACACAAGCACATGTATCATATGAACACATATTTTTATATATTTACTTATCTTTATATATCTTCATAAATATGTTGCTTCTAAGTTTAAAAAGTCATCTATTATCCAGAAGTTTTATTAAAAGTTCAATTTTCTTTTTTTATTTTAACTATTTGATTTTTTAATATTTCAACTCTTTAATCCAACCATAATTTATTTTAGTGTTTATTGTGCATTGGGTACCTGAACTAATATTTTTTCCACATTGAAACCATCGAACCCAATTGTGTTTATGAGATAATTTTCCCATTACCAATTGATTTGTAATTTCTCTCTAAATTATATCTTAAATTATAATACTAAATATTATTTAGTGATGTTTATCTCTTGCTGCTAATTTTTAAAGAAAATTCTGTACTTAAACTGATGAGTTTTAAATGATTATGCCTTTGTAAAATTTGCTAATCTAAGCGAGGTTTGATAATCTATTAATTCATTATTTTAATTAGTATCCTAAATGAAATAAAATTTTATTTTATTTACTTATAAACATTACTTCTCTCAGTGTGAGTTCTTACCTTTTTCTCAAATGGATAGATCAATTTAATACATGGTATAGTATTATGAAGAGATTTGACTTGTGCTTAGAAATCAAAATTTTTATTTATAATTGTATTTTGGCATGTAATAAGGATGAATATTTAAAGGTTTTTTCCTCATGATCAAGGTACTTATTTACAAGGATGATTTTTATAGTAAGATAAAAATATACAAACATCTAGAATTTATTTATAGAATACTTTTATGAAAACATAACACCACCACATTAAGATCAACTCTACTTAGCCATTTTTATTTGAATCTCATTATTTCTTTTTTTGTTTTTATGAGATGGAGTCTCACCCTTGTCGCCCAGGATGGAGTGCAATAGCGCAGTCTCAGTTCCCAGGCTTAGGTGATTCTCCTGCATCAGTCTCCCGAGTAGCTGGGATTATAGGTACCCACCACCATGCCCAGATAATTTTTGTGTTTTTAGTAGAGACGGTGTTTCACAATGTTGGCCAGGCTGGTCTCAAACTCCTGACTTCAGGTGATCTTCCTGCCTCAGCCTCCCAAACTGCTGGGATTACAGGCATGAGCCATTGCTTCATTGCTTCTTAATGCGAAGTATTTTTCAGTCACTTATGAAACACCAATTTTATTTATCTTAACAATGAGTTTTCTACTTAATGTAAATCCTTAGCCTACAGGAAATATGTGCTAATTTTGAAATGTCTTCTTTAGTTATCTTAGTTATTACAAAAAATAAATCTAGACATAGTTATTAAAATCTGGTTCATAATAGTTTGAAGATTAAATTTAAAGCAAGGAGGCAATCTAAATTTTGTTGGAGGTATTAGAGTATTTGTTCAATGTCATGCAAAAATTCATTTTAGACTGTTTTATAGCATAGATTAGATACTAAAGTCTGAGTTAAGCAAAAAAATTTCTAAGTCAAAAATTTCTAGGCTAAAAATAACAAACACAGGATTAAACATTATAAAAACAAACACAGTTTACATTGCCACATACATACACTAAATTATAATTTATTTTATTCTAGGGTCAACATATTCATTATTTCTAGATGATAAGAAGTCACTTTTCTGCTTTTGAAAGAAATACCAAATGTGAATAATCATTTCTGGATTCTGATATGCCATCTCTATACAAAGTGCCTTTGTCCAATGCTCTTTGTTTGTGATATTAGCACAGTAATAACACCAACATGTTCTGACATTTATTACATGGTCAGTCTCCTTTGTAGTTACTGTAAATACATTGTCTTATCCAAACTTCAAATGTGATACTAAGATTCTCCTGTCAGTGTACCATTCAGATCTTCATTATTAAGTGATTTCATAAAACTTTAAGGTGTTACACAATAATTTTAACAGGCTTGGTAGTGTGTAAGTTACATTTGTTGTCTCAGTTCTTAAAAGAAACTTGTAAACAAGGGGTAATTACTCCCATTTCAAGATGCAGAACCAGTTCCAGAGAGTTTAAGTAATGACCAAAAAAACGAGCAGAAAAAAGTGAATTGTATTTATTCATAACTTATTATGGATTTGGAGTTAGAGAGCTTTACTTGTCATGGTATTTCCCTTTAGATATTTTATTCTCTTAAATCCTTCAATAGACTGCTTTGGACAAGAATTTATTGATTCAAAGAAAATGACTAATTTTCCCCTGTTCACATAAGATCAACACAAAAGCCATTTTTGTGGTCTCTTATACCTGTGGCTATATAACTTGCAGTCACTGAAATAAAAACGTGAAGTAATGTTGTATCTTATAGATATCCCACAATTCCTTGGTACTTCCTGTATCACTACAAAGGCACATGCAGAGGCTGATGACTACTTTAAAATAGTGCCCATTCAGGATAAAATAGTTTCCCCTTAACTACTGATAAACCATTTTTAACTCTCCAGATTGCATGAAATCACTAAACCTGGAGCAGGGGTTATCATTGGCACTTTTTTTGTGGTATGCCAAACTCTAGACCTTAGTCATTAGGAGCATGATTGTTTGATGGCACATACTTTCTAGGCTATTAACTGCATTGTTTCCAATGCCCTATTTTTATGACAAATAATGTTAGTACTTGTTTACTATCCTGAGATTAAATATGTATAATGTGACTACCTATGATATTTTATTTTAGAATTCAATATGTTGTCTTAGTTATAAAATAGAAATAAGTGAAAATATTATAATGAAATAATGCATATTTTAACATGTAAATACTCAGGTACCATGACATTTTATGGTACCAAAAATGAAGAAACAATGAAGCAGTCAAATTTTTGCGTGTGTTTAGATTTAACAAACCTTGAAGTAAAATTTGAATGTTATCAATATCTATCCTTTATATTTAATATTTTAAATGAGGACAAAATAAATATGTGTGTATATATTATTTATATATTATATATAATTGCATGACATCTAGACTTGTATGTATATACATGTATGTATTTGTGTGTATGTTATATGTGTGTATATATATATGTATAGTTATGGTACTAGAAAATTCAGTGTACATTAAAACCATGCAAAAATATTTTGGGCTTATATATAAAATAGAATTACATTCTAAATACAGACTCATCAATTTACACAGTAGTTCTATAACTAAAAAGTTCACATATTAAAACCATGTAAATATTATTTAGATCCAATAGAGTTTGGATCTAAGTTAAGATATTTGAAACAGATTTTTACCAATATGAATGTCTGATACATTTAAAAATTACATGAGAAAAGCTCAATTCTTTATTGTGCAGGGTATTTCAAGCATTGCAGGACATCCGTAAATGCCAGCTTCACTATCTTTGTGACAACCAGACATCTGAACAACAGCAACTAAATTCTGAAGTGTCCCCTGTGGCCTGAGAGCACCAGTTGAGAGCTCTGTTATAGATGATGAGGGCTTCTGTGAAGGATGAAATCCAGTGATCTATGTAGACAGGAAATTGAGTAAAAAGCTGTCCATTTTCCGTGTGGGTGCTGGTGGAGACATTTTTGATAAAGGATCTAAAGCTTTCTTATTTAATTCATTAGTTTCCATTTTCATTTCCTTTCAGGTTTTAAGAGTTGCTTTCCCTTTCTACAGTAAACTACACGTAAAATTAAAAAAAGGGCACACATCACATTTTGCTGTTGGCTCAGTGGGTAGGCAGATCAGAAAGGTTTGGGGAACTATGTGAAAAGCTGTATATCCAAATACCTACTCAACATCTTCAACCTGCTCTAATAGACTTCTTCAATGCCGTATGTTCTCTTCTCCCCAAAATGGTTCTTCTCATAGCTTCTCCATCTCGATAAATGGCTACTCCAGTCTTCCAGCTGCTCAGGCCAAGAACTTTAGGTTATCCCAGACTCTGCTTCTTTCACTTCCCACGTCTGGTGAGTCATTAAATTTTGTAGATTGTGCCACTAAAATAGACTTAGAATCTGACCACATCTCAGCACCCCCACTGTCACTAACCTGGGACAAGGCATCACCATCTTTCACTCTCCAGGATTTGTATGATAACTTGCTAACTGGTTTCTCATTCATTCTTCACAATGTTCTTAACCCAGAAGCTAGAATGATGCTATTAAACATATGCAGATTACGTCACTCTGCTCAAAACTGTCTGTGGTTTCTATCTCACACAGAGTAAAAGTTAGTCCTGTGATGACCATATAACCTGTCACCCTCTGGACATGTCCCCATTTTGTGACTCCTCTTGCCTCATCTTTACTTCCTTTGCCCTTCTACAGCCACATTGCACTGCTGGCTATACTTCCAAACAGCAGGTATTGTCCCTTTTCTGGGCCTCCACACTTGCCGTGTCTCTGTGTCTGGAATGTTCTTGTCACAGATGGTGCACAGCCAGCTCTCTCACTTCTTAAAATTTTGATGAAAATTCAGCTTCTCAGTAAAACTTCAAATGCTCACTTTATGTATAATTTCAAACCACCCTCCCCTACATCAGTAGGTTCTATCCCCTCCCATATGCCTTATGTTTTCTCCGTAGTATAATATTACTTATCACTGCTTAAAATAATGAACATGTTTTGCAGCATGAGAGCAGGGATTTGATCTATTTTATTCTCTGAGTTTGAGTTTCCTCTAGTATTTAGAGCTGCTGCCAGGCTTTGGATAGCACTAAATAATAGATAATGGCGAATAAATGAATGAACTTTTTCATTCTACCTTATATGGACTTTTAATGAGAATTTGTTGTGTGCACTGTAGGATGTGGTGCCTTTTCTCCTGGAACTTGAAGAAGGAGAGACATGGTCCCTAGGCTGAGAATGACAAACACTGTTGCACTTCAGTGGAATGTTGCAGCGAGTATTATACGAGGGATCATAGCGAAAGGACTTATCACCATCTTGAGGAATCCAAGGGAGCTGGGTTGTTGAGGATTGTTGGATGGATTATGGCATGATGAAAGGCATCCAGAAGAGGGAGATTACAATTAAAACTGCAAAGGCACAGAGCCAGGAAGTGTTTGATGTACATGGGAACCACAACCATTTTGTGGTTCACTTAGCGTAAGGTTTATGGAAGGAAGTGGTGAAAGGTAGGGCTGGAGAAGCAAACAAGAGCTGGGACGTTGCAGACAACATTCAGATAGTTGGGTTTTATCCTCCAGACTATAGGGGCCATTGAAAGACACAAGCAGGAGAGTAATGGTGTCATTTATCAATGAGAAAATATTTTTTCATGCATTTGGCATAGCTTATGCATATGTATGTGTTTATACAATTGGTTAATGTCTGTCTACATGTATAAGCTCTTTAAAGACAGGAGCCATGTCATATATTATCAGTGAACAAATAATTATTTGTTAAATGAATGAAAGACAGCTAGATGTTTCAGGAACGTGGGATTGCAGTCAGTTTAGGAGGAATTGAGATGCAAGTAAGAATAGTTTCAGGTTTATACTTTAGGTTGGCTGCTAGTTGATTTTATTGTGGTAGTTGTAGACATCTAAAAGAAAATAATGACAGTATGAGCTAGGCTAATTGTCAAAGGGCTGGAGGAGAAAAGAATTAGATAAATATTGTGGGGCTAAAACTATCTGACCTTGGTGGAGGGTTGAATGTGGGAAGTAAAAACAGGATAACCACCAGATACTTAGTATTGGTGTCTAAATGGATGGTGATACCATAAACTAAAATAAAATAATAGAGGCAGAGTTAGATTTTTTTTTTTTTTGCAGTGGTGAGCCATAAAATGACGATGAGTTTGGTTTTGTTCACTTGACTTTGAAATGGCTATAAGGCATATAGGTGTGTCTGACCAGTAAACAGTTGGGTTTGTGAGTTGGAAGCTCGGGAGCCAGGTCTTCCGCAGAAGTAAAGATCCACCTTTATTGGAATAAAGTCAAAACCATTTGAATGTGGAAGAGATCACCCAAGGAGAAAATGCAAAGTGGTGAGTCCTGGGTGGAATTAAGGGCTTGGTGAAGGAATAGGAACCTCAGAGAGAGGAGAGAAGAACCTGGAAAAAAGATGTCATTGAATCAAGAGTATATCAAAGGTCAGGAAGGAGGTACTGAGCAACTGATTAAATGACATAGAAACGCAATAAGATAAAAATTTAAAACATGTTCATTATATTTCACAGTTAGGGGGTCATGGATAGTATTCATGTTTTTTTTAAAAAAGTATTTATCAATAACATGCTATCTGTTGGGACTGTGCAAGCCCCTTTAATGAGATAATGAAAAAGAAGTACATTATCTGGGCCCTTGCAGATTTTATATACTGGGAGAGTAGAGAGTTTGAATGGAGGGATACAGATAATTGATGAGTTTTAAAATGTAGAGTGATAAATGCTGCAACAGGGCTGATGCAGGGTGCTTCTCCATTAGTAGATACATGCCATAAATATGCTTTATTTAGAATTTGCTCCCTACCTTTAAGTCTCCTTAACTGGTGAACTGCTACTTGTCCTTCATTTCTTAAATCAAATATCATTTTCTTAGAGAAACCTCCTCTGACCCTTACACCGGATCAAGCTCATCTGTTGATTATTGTCTTCATGCTTTCTACTTTTCCTTCATAGCATTTGGCATAGCTTATGAATATATATTTGTTAATACAGTTGATTACTATCTGTCTTCACCTATAAGCTCCTTAAGAACAGGAGTCATGTCAGACTTTATCAATGAGAAAATATTTTTTCATGCATTTAGTAAAGCTTATGCATATTTGTTTATACAATTGGTTAATGTCTGTCTACATGTATAAGCTCTTTAAAGGCAGGAGCCATGTCATATTTTGTCAATGAACAAATAATCATTTGTTGAATGAATAAATGAATGAAAGACAGCTAGATGTTTCAGGAACATGAGATTGCAGTCAGTTTAGGAGGAATTGAGATGCAAGTGAGAACAGTGAGTGGAGTATTCTTTGCAAAAATGAAAGGGTGAGGGTAATCATTGGCTAAAGGATCAGGTAGAATCAAAGGAAGGCGTCAGTAGGGTGGGATTTATAATCACAGAGAGGACAGGTGAAGATGAAGCTGAAGGAGGGGAAAACTGGCATCTGAAGATTTCTGAGAACATGGGGCAGTGGGATCAAGGGAAGTGGTGTGGAAAAGAAGAAGGAAGGAAATTAGGCTAATTTATTGTACAGCTGTACCCTGAGGAATAAGATTTGGACAGTATACTGCACTTTAAGGAATTATTGTCAATATAAATTAATCATAAGACAACTTGAAACATATGAAATTTTCTGTAACAAAAAGAAACCAGTACCTTGAAGATAATTAATGTTACCAGAGTGTTGGCCTTAAAAAGCTAACATTATAGCAGGAGACACCAAATAATTTTGAAATCAGCATCTTAATTATTTTTGCAACATAGTCTACTGTGATAGAAGCAACTGATTCTTGTTCATTCTGAGTTTTACATGTGATACTTACCTCTTAATAGTAGTCTTTTACGCCTAGTCCTTGATATTGTCTATTGGCTCCCTGACATGGCAGTTGAGGATTCATTTTACTTATTTGACTCTAGCTGCATTCATATTGCTGCAAAGGATGTGATTTTGTTTTTTTGTGGCTCAGTAGTATTCCATGGTCTGTATATACCACATTTTCTTTATCTTGTCCACTGTTTATGGGCACCTAAATTGATTCTATTTGTTTGCTGTTGTGAATAGTGCTGCAGTGAACATGCAAGTGCATATTTTTCCTACACTAATTCTTTTCTTTTGAGTATATACCCAGTGATAGGACTTCTGGGTCCAACTGTAGTTCTGAGTTCTTTGAGAAATCTCCAAACTGCTTTCCACAGTGACTGAACTAATCCACATTCCCAACAATAGTGTATAAGCTTCCCTTTTCTCTGCAGCCTCACAAGCATCTGTTGTTTTTTGACTTTTTAATAGTATCTATTCTGACAGGTGTGAAATCTCAGGGGTTTTTTTCATTTCAATAATTTTGGGGGTACAGGTGGTTTTTGGTTACATTGGTAAATTCTTTAGTGGTGATTTCTGAGATTTCAGTGCATCTGTTGTCTGAGCAGTATACACTGTACCCAGTATATAGTCTTTTATCCTTCACTCCCTTTCCACTCTTAACCCCAACCTGGAGTCCCCAAACTTCAGGAGATCATTTTTATACCTTTGCATCCTCATAGCTTAGCTCCCACTCATCATTGAGACCATATGGCATTTGGTTTTCCATTCCTGAGTTACTTCACTTAAAGTAATGGCCTCCAGCTCCATCCAAGTTGCTGTAAAAGACATTATTTCATTTCTTTTATGCTCCTGAGTAGTATTCCATGGTATATGTATACCATGTTTTCTTTGTCCACTCATTGGTCGATGGGCACTTACGTTGGTTCTTGCAGTTGTGAATTGTGCTACTATAAACGTGTGTGTACACATGTATTTTTCATATAATGATTTCTTTTCTTTGGGTAGATACCCAGCAGTGGGATTGCTGGATCAAATGATATTTTACTTTTGGTTCTTTAAGAAATCTGTTTTCCATAGCGATTGTACTAACTTGCAGTTCCACAAACATAAAAGTGTTATCTTTTCACCACATTCATGCCAACATCTGTTGTGTTTTGACTTTTTAATTATGGCCATTCTTGCAGGAGTAAGGTGGTATCTCATTGTGGTTTTAATTTGCATTTCCCTGATGATTAGTAATGTTGAGCATTTTTAAAATATGTTCGTTGATTGTTGGTACATTTTCTTTTGAGAAATGTCTATTCATGTCCTTTGCCAACTTTTTGATGGAGTTTGTTTTGAGTTTCAGGGGATATTTTTTAAAAGCTTTCCTTGTAACTTTTGTTTCTACTTAATTCTTCCAGATATCAAAAGTCGCCAAGAAACTCTCCAGTTAGGTAGGTAGACAGATAGACAGACAGATAAAGAAAAAAAGGTGGAGGGTGCAGGAGAAGAGAGAGAGAGGTGTTATTTTTTAAATGAAATTTTTATGATTGCTATGATTAATAGCTATTATTATTTTACAAACAGCCTCATGAGTTCTTTTGAAATTCATATTGTTCCTTTAAATTTCAGTTTTACATTTTAGCTATTTAATCCCTAAAACTGAAACACTGCTCGTAATTTGGAGCTAGCAACTTCAAATTTTTATTCCTAATACTTATACAACAAGGTTATAATTTAAAGTAAGGAAAAATTTTCATCTCTCAACCTTTTCATTTCTCCTTTCACAGAGCTCTTCTCTTTTTCCTGGATAATTTTTTTCCACCTTCATAATCACTGACCAGTTATTTGTAATGCAGTTATAACTATACTACCGCAGAAATTCAAATAAATACACTGCATTAAGGGAGGGAAAGGATAATTTTAGATAAAATATTTAAAGCTGTGGCCTGTGGCCAAGACTTGACTAACAAGAGTCAAACAACTACTGAAGGATTTGACACACTTGTTAATTGTAAAATTCCCAATTGCATTAAAATATTCACTGACACTCTAGTCCCAAAACAACATGATGAACAGAAGCTTACACTAATCAAAATGGTATCGGGAACATTTTAAATATGAGTTCTAAGCAAAGAACTCACATATGAATGAGTGAAGACGCGACTTGAATGGAGCAAGTACGTGCTCCAAGTGCAAGCTCATCCAACCTGCAGGCCACTTGCTGCCCGGGACAGCTTTGAATGCAGCCCAGCACAAATTTGTAAACTTTCTTAAAACATTGTAAGATTTTTTTTGCAATTGTTTTTTTAGTTCATCAGCTATTATTAGTGTTAGTGTATTTTATGTGTGGCCTAAGACAATTCTTCTTTCAGTGTGGCCAAAAGATTGGACACCCCTGCTATAGTGAAATAGACTGTTTTTAGGAGGTCTCATTTTAGTAACAGGAAAGATTGGCAATTGTATTAGTCCATTATCATGCTGCTATGAAGAAATACCTGAGACTGGGTGATTTATAAAGAAAAGAGTTTAATTGACTCACAGTTCTGCCTGCCTGGGGAGGCCTCAGGAAACTTACAATCCTAGCAGAAGGCACATCTTCACGGGGCGGCAGGAGAGAGAATGAGTGCCAACAGGGGAAATGCCAGATGTTTATAAAACCATCAGATCTTGTAAGACTCACTCGTTATCACAAGAACAGCATGGAGGAAACCACCCCCGTGATCTAGTTCCCTCCACCTGGCCCCATCCTTGACATGGGGAGTTTATGGCAATTCAAGGTGAGATTTAGGTGGGGACACAGAGCCAAATCGTATCAGCAATGTAACCAAAATATTATTTCTTTTGATTAAATAATGTTACGTTAAACTGTGTTAAGGTGTCTTACAATTATTCATGCAGTGAAGTGTGCACAGATAAAGATGCCTCTAATTTATATACAGTATCTTTCTATGAGGATTCTAAATTGAGTGTCCAATTTTATCTCAAAGAATAATGTCTTGATTATAACATGGTCTCAGTGCTTGAAGCAGTGACTACCACATTGTACATATGGTGAACTATCCAAAAATGAAATCCTTGTTACATGATGGATAAAGTGTGTTTACATGTACCTTTTGTAACAATAGAGAAAGGTGCTTAGTTGCACAGATGGCATTATTCAAACAAATCTACAAACAATGCATTTATAAATAATACAGAGCTGGAAAATAAAATGGTATTGCAAACATATTTACATCTGCTATCATTTCCTTCAACAAATAGAGACTTCTGCTTTTTTATATTTATTCACAAAAACTTTTATATAAGCCTTTCTTTTAAGGAATACTCTTTATCTCTGCTTATTCCCCCAAGCTGACTCATTCTTGCTGATCGTAGCATAAACAAAATATACTTTCAAAGCCTTTAAAATTTTCTCCTAACCATTGATTTAAGTGTATGTCTGAAAAGATAAATATGTCTTCCTTGGGATGTGTTTGTTTTTATATTGGTCAAGATAAGCCAATAGCTTGAGTACCTGAAATATTATCAAGCTTTGCACACATGAAAATATTTGGTAAAAATGTAATCTTGGAGGGTATGATTATAAGCAAATTCACAGCCTCAGGAGTGCTTTAAGAGACTGTTATTTTGGTAAAACTCGTAAGTGTTGTTCCATAAAATTTGCAGTTTTACTTTTTAAAAACTCAACTAACCCTTTCCTTCTCTTTCCCTCTCTTGCTGATACAGATCCACATCCAGAGGACTGAAGGATGTGACCACATGACCTGCTCACAGTGTAACACTAATTTTTGTTATCGATGTGGTGAGAGATACCGCCAGCTCCGATTTTTTGGAGACCACACATCAAACCTCAGTATATTTGGATGCAAATATCGCTACCTCCCAGAGAGACCTCATTTAAGGAGATTAGTGCGAGGGTCAGTCTGTGGTGAGTGTCTAACATGCTTATGTGTATCTTCCCTGGGAATTAAGTCATGAAAATAGAACTTAGAAATGTGCAGCCGGGGATGGGGGGCAAAAAAAAAAAAAAAAAAAGAAATGTGCAGCCATGATACTTTAGAGCACTTACCACATGTCCAGTATTCAGAGGAGGATATTCGCTCACACTTTAAGATTAAAATTTAAAACTTAAATTTTGTTAGCAGGCCACTACTTATATGAGCAAGTAGACTTTGTCTGAAAAAGCAAATTATTAATCACACACAGAAATGTGAAGTTATTTGCCTCTTAAATTTCTGAAACCCTATCATAAGCCACTTCACAAGAGGGACAGTGTCACATTTATTTTTGTAATGAACAATATCCAGCAGTAGGTTTATACATATCTTCTACCCATTCATGGAGGACATGCAATACAGTACAGCATGGAACATGGTCTAGGAAGGTGGGGGGAAAAATCCACCTTTTAGACCCTTGTAATAGAGTTCCATTATATCTATATAATTGATAAGTTGCATATATTTTCATTGTTTTAATCATTAATAGGTAACAGTTAATACAATTAATAAGTATTAAATGCCTTCAGTGCGTACAAACCCAAGTTTAATTATCCAAGTGAAAATGCTTTTGTGGATTGACTTTTTACCCCCTCTTCTTCAACAACACATAGTAGCCTCATACACAACTACTCCCACACTGGCACACAAGTATGCAAACGGAAACACAGACAGCTGCCCATAGACAAATCGCTCTGGCCAAATGCCACTGGCTTTGGGTAATACAGGTTCTTTGACCAAATGTTTCTCCTTCTACTCTTCTGGAATGTATTCCATTCCCTTCTGCTCTGGAATGGAACCATGTGAGATTTCTTCCTCTTTTTCATCACGTGGATGTCTGTTAAAATTCCTTTTCTGGCAGTGTTTTTCATGGGTAGGCAATACTTTTTATCTTCTGCATTTCCCTTTTCCTTCCTACTTTTGCCCAGTTACTTTATGGAAAATCTTTATCTCTCTCCTTAGCCCTTTGTCACTTCATGACTGTTGTGAACCATTTTCCTCCTTAGAAGTGTATGATAGCTGATCAGAACAAAGCTGATGTTAGTGATAGATTTCTATCAGGTAAAAGATAGAACATATGTATTCAAATGCACTTTCACATATGGAAACCAATGCCGTCATTTTCTAAAATCTATGTGATCTTTATAAAAATATTCTTCCTGAGGTCAATTGAACATAAGTTTCCACAGCCAATAGTATTCAATAGTCAAGACTGCTTTTAATGGTTTTCCACTGTGTACCACTCCTTAATTTGCAAATATGGTAGATGTTATAACTATATAATTGGTTATAATTATATGACCAATATAAAGTATTAAACAGGTATTGGAGGGGTAACTAGGGAATCTAACCTTAACCTCTAATACCATGAGAAAATTAATTGCAAATTAAGTTTTGAAATAGAACCTATTTGCAAATTTATGCAGAGAGCAACTTGAAAACACAAAATCACTGTATTTTCTGCTTTGTTATTTTATTTTCCACTTCAGTGCCACCTTTAATTTTATTATGGCAGGGTGTTCACTTCCATTCTCTATTTTAAATAGAGAAGACATTTATTTGGCTCATGGTTCTAGAGGCTGAGCAGTACAAGATCCAGTGTCTGCATCTGGTGAGGGCCTTTGTGCTGCATGGCAGGAGGGCAGGCAAGCACAGGAGACAGAGAGAAAATGGGAGCTGAACTTACCCTTTTGCCAGGAATCCACTCCCTTGATAACCAACACACTCCCATCCTAGTGGTTATTAATCCATTCATAAGGGCTCTGCTCTCAAGACCTAATCACCTCCTAAAGGCCCAGCCTCCCAACCTCCTTTTTGGCCTGTCTTTTGTGGGTGCACTTGCATGTGTGTACGTAAAATCACAGCAGGTTTAACCTGACAAAGTAGAGACAGCTGGCTTGAAGATAAACTCTCATCCACACATATTTTCCCCATCCCAAGCACAGCTGCCTCCAACTGTTGTTGGACCAAAACTACAAGTAAAGTGGTCCTACCTCCCCCATCCCCACAAAAGCAGGAAAAGTAATTTTGTGATTATATATAAAGTTACATACTCCCTGCCATTTCAGAGAAGGTGGAGTATAGGAAAGCCCTCCCACCCACTGTCCTTGTGTGATATAACCTAACTTGCTGCCTCAGTCTTGGAATACAGCTTCATGTGGTCCTTGGCCAGAGGCAGAGAAAGGGACTTCATCTCTCTCACAGCTGAAGGGTGGGAAATATGGTCTTCATTCCGTGTAACCATGTGCCCAGCTAGAGGTCAGATGTTCTGCTCATGTATTATAAGGGAGAAGAGAGATTTGGGGATGATTAGTCTGACACAGGGGCATCTCCACAGTGGGGGGTGGGTAGATTATTAAAGGAATGGTACTGAGCATAAAAGTGGCCGAGGAGAAATTTTAAATTCTCATATTACTCCATACAAAAATTCTAAGTTTTAAGTCATATAATCTTGGAGACTAGGTCTTCAATTGATTTCTAGATGACAATTAATTTATATAAACAAAAACAATGGAGCCTTCTCCAAAAATGAATACTCAATTTAAAAACAAAAATGATAAGCCTGGAGCCAGAATTGAAGAAATACAAGTAGCCAATACATATGTTCAAAAATATTCAGTGTTATTAACTGTCACAGAAATGTAAGTCAGCACTCTCAAAATGAGATGCTAACTAATCATTAGTTAGCAGATGTTTAATCAAGTTAATACTTAATACTGCACTTTCATACTTAATGAATTGAAAATTTTGTACAATTCCTTTGCAAAGAAATTTGATACTAATGTGAAGCACATTTTAAAACATTAAAATCTAGATAGACTGAAAATAGTTGATGTGCAAGTAAAATTTAAAATAGGAAAAAAGGAACAAAAAAGTATAGGAATGTTTAAATAAAATATGATATAGGGATATGATAGAATATTATTTTAGCAATTGAAAGTGATGTTTTAAAACAATGTTACTAATTTCGGAATAAGGGATAGTATGCTTAGTCCCTTAAGACGGTTTCAAAAGTAGATGTAAACATGTTTTGCACATGGATTACTTAATTGGAGTAAGTTTATTTCCTATCTGATTTCTTGAATTCTGTGATGTTTGAAAGGAAAAGGAAAATCAATGCTGTTACTTTGTAGTCGTGTTTTATTACTATTAGAAAAGTGTACTGATAATTATTTAAAAAGGAAATATGACTGATCTATGTGCAAAGGAAAAAAAACACATTCTTTTAAAATACATGCACTTACATATCCTCAACTCTTAAGCATCACTTTAAGAATGTACTAAGCGCAATTGTTCAGTGGGACTTATTACTTGGATTCTGTCGTTGGTGGAAAATATAAATAAAACTCATGTCTAGACATACTGCTAATTGAATGGAGATGTTTTTAAATTAGATGTTTTTAAATTAGATATTTAAAATAGTATTGTATACATGTGTGGTCATCTGGTTCCAAAGATCATTCCTTAAGAATAAAAAAGTTAATAATGTTTTGACAAACTTCCAACAAATGGTTGTATTATGTTTCTTTTTTTTAATATAACTGGTTAATCTTAATTACTGTCCTTAATTTATAGAATGGTGTTGCTGTTTCATTCTTAAATTGCAACGTGTCTACTGCAAAGTTTCTGTTTCTCATCTCGTTGCATTTGAGTTGTGCAGCTGTGAACCTGTGTCATATCCTTAAGGTTTACAATACAATAGCAACATGTTATTTATTATTGCTCTTTTTTGTGGCTGTGTCTTTCAAAGGCAGTGGGATTGTGATGGTGGACTCTCCCATGTGTACTTATGACAAGAGTTTATCATCACTGCTTAATGATTTATTTAGAAAAGAAAATGCTGGCTGATACCACTTGACATCCTTAGCAGCACTTACCCTTCTTATTTTATAAGTGCTTCCTTTTTCAATTTGTTAAAATGATTCACTTGAGTATCTTTCAACATACTGCATATATATTGGTAGCTTTCTCTAACATCTTAAAATGTCCCATTTGTAGTTCAGTCTGGTAGGTATTCATATTATTAGTTTTCTTTGGACCCAGGATGTAAATAAACCACTTCTTTAGATGTGGGCTTGAACAGATGCCCTCTGGAGGGCCTAGCAGCTCTCTATGTTGTAAGCTAACTAGATTTTCTCCTACCAACTCAAAATGCACCACTTAATCTTTTAGCATTGTGAACATTGAAAATGGAAAGGATCTTAAGGAAAAGCACAAAGATGAACTGTCCTGGTAGAATACAGTGAACCAGATGTTTTGGAATGTTTTTGGTTGGGAAGGATAAGTGATTTATGAGATGTTTGGTGCATGTGCTCAGGACTTTGGTGAAGTTACTAAACTTACATATGTATATCTGTTCTGTACCTAATCCTAATACATTTCTCAGATATATACAGCCTTAAGTGTAATCAGACTGCTTAAAAAATAATACACACTGTGATATTTAAAAAGCATCACTGTAATTATTTGGTAAGTTAGTTTTGAGACTCCTGAAATTATTTTGCCTTTTGTTTTCCAGCTGGAAAATTATTCATTGCACCTCTAATTATGGTTTTGGGATTGGCACTAGGGGCCATAGCAGTTGTAATCGGTAAGAAACACTTCATGTACCTGAGATTAGCATTTTCTGAGGGCCATAGGGAGAATATTAGTGTAAATGTAATAATATGAATAAGTTATTAAGTGGACATAGTTTCTATTGTATTCCTGCTTTAGATAGATTACCAGAATATCATTTAAAACATCAGAGGAGCATGTTTCCTGTAGGATGTGTTAGTAAGAATTTTTCAGTCTATGAACACTCTGAGTTATGTATCTTATAAAGCATTATTAACCCTTTTATGATACAAAGTTAATAGAATTTGTATCTTAGGGAAGGAGGCAAGTGGAATAGAATCCAAATTTTCTGAGTTCAGGTTGAAGCATCAAGGAAAAGAAGTTCTGGTTTACCCTATGTGTTTGGTTTGGTCCAGTTAAAGATGCCATGGATAAAATCAGGTAATGTCAGTGTGCACAGGAACATATACCCAACATAAACTTGAGCACTGACAAATAGAAAACCTTGCAGTGATTTGCATAGTTTTATTTATGCAAGTATATTAAAATATGTATTTTAAAGCAGTGGTTTTCAGACTGTAGCATGCTTTAGGAATATCCTGGAGGTCTGGATAAAACACAGATTGCTGGTTTCTGTCTGCAGTTTCTGACTCAGTATAGGAGAAAAGTCCATGGATTTTTATTTTTAAAAAGTTCCCAGGTGATGCTAATGCAGCTGGTTCAGGGGCTATACGTTGAGAACTATTGCTTTAATAATTTTAAACTAAATGCTATAGATAAAGGCTGCTTTGGTCATTGTTCCACGTACTAGATGGATTTTTTTTTTTGCTAAATAAAATGATTTTCTTATATCAACTTGTGTTTAGCAATTAATACATGTGCAGGACAGATAGAATTGTAAAGTGTCTGACACTTAAGTTCTTGCATGTGAGTTAGGACATTATGAAATAGATATTATTATCTGTATTATACAGTTGAGGAAATAAAGCCTTACTAGGACCTCATAAGTGGTAGAACCAAGACTCAAACCCAACATTTGGCTCCACAGCCTGTGTTGTTAAATAATGTGCTATACTGCCTGAAACAAGTGTGGCTGCCGTAGTGTGCAAATGATATGGCTGTGGACAGTAAAGAAGATTCAAACCAAAGCTTTGATATTTTGATAGAAATCATTATTCCAATTTAAACTGGTATCACTGAGGGTGTTAAAAGGGGAGAAAAGCTAAAGAGAAATATTAAAGAATTATTAATTAAAGAATTAAAGAAAAATATTCAAGTATTTAGTAGAAGTAAATACATTTCATAGCATAGATGTCTTCCTCTTTTCATGTTCATACCTTGCAAATACATAAATGGGAACATTTTAAAATAGGAAAACCTAAATGTCTTCATCCTAACTAACTTTAATTGTTTTATCCCTAGGTTTATTTGTATTTCCTATCTATTGCCTTTGTAAAAAACAGAGGAAACGATCACGGACAGGTATGCACTGGTAAAATGCAGATGATTTCATCCAACTAAAGCTGGTTTGAGTAGGAACGATACAGAATGGTACACCCATCTGTGAGTCACATCTTGAAAAATACTGAGAGGAACCTTCTACCATCTCGTCTCCCAGTGATTCTCTGTGGGCCACAATGCCTCTAGCTATGGTGCACTCCCAACATGGTATCCTGTCCTTTCCCTTAACAAATTGCTGCTGCTTTTAAAAAATGGTCACTTTCATAAACTATAAACATCTGTGTCATAACTCTGCCCTTTGTGGTTCTTGGAAGAAGATATTTAGGAACGGTTATCCTCAGAGTTATTCTGAGCATGCCTCTTCTGAGAATTGCTTGGACTGTCTTTGAACTCTGCACCTCCTTCCAGGCCATCTTGTGAGACTTGGTGTGAATAGCTGAAGTGCCATCTGTACCAACAAGCAAAGCCACTTTTCAGAAGATAAGAGTTCACTGAATGCACCTATTGTAATCTGTGGCCCAAGCAGTATAATTCCTTTATCCATCAAATGTTACAATTGCTAAAAGTCTCAATGTCCAAAAGGGAATGAATGAAACTAAATTAATGAGAAGAATACTAAGTTACTGAAGTGTACATGTGTGGGGTGTGAATGTGTGTGTATATAAATATGTATTAAAACTAGGCCTAATAACCTTGTATTTATCCAGTTCCATGCCGCTACACTATTTTTCCACATTTTCATAGACCTATTGAAAGATGATGGTTCCTTTGTGGACGTAATTTGGCAATGTATTGAATTAAAGTCAATGTAGACAACAGGCTATTTCGATGCTGACCTTTTCTATTTCTTGCTCTTTCTTTTTGTCACACACACAGAGAAATTTGTGCAGTGTCACCCCAAGGAGCATTAAGCTTTGTAAACTGACAAAACAGGCTGCTTTTAGGAAATTCTCAAGACCCGAATATTCAGTCTTTTTAATATTCTTATATTTTGGAATACATGCTTCACTCTATAGATAGATCCTTCACATGGGGATTATTCAATCCAAAAAACAAGTTTGCTATAGAGAACTGCTTAAGCCTTTTAAAAAAATCCTATTCTGCTAATTTTTCACCCAACTTGTAATTACAGATAATTCTGCTTTAGGTCAAGGTCTTACATCATTTAATATCCCAACCCTGTTCTCTCTTGTCTCTCCTCTCTTTTTTATTTGTTCCCAACGTTTTTCATAAAAAACAATACAAGTTTTGAAGGACTTTTTCTTATGTTTAACTGCTCAAATGTGTACATTTTTTTGGTGTCTTCTTATGGAGGAGTTAGTTTGAAAACTTTTTATGTTCATGAGTTTATCCAAAATATCAACTGCTTTTAGAGAAGGAAACAAAAAAGTGAAGGAAATATTTTCAGCAAGTTTTTTTCAACCTACGAAAGCTTTAAGAATAAGAAATGGACAAGTAACTAAACTATGATATGCCTTTGTTTTCATCACAGAAGTTAATCAGCAGACAGGAAAAAAAAAAAGACTCCTAGAAAGCCTAAAGCTTCTAATTGTCTCAAAATTCTTAAAATTAGCCATCTGTCTTAGATGTACGTTTATTGTTAGCAACCTTGTCTGATTCGAAATAGATGATATGATAAAACATGCATTAACATGAGTAATCTGTTTTTGTTGAGCACCAGAGTGTAAGAAAATTTATTTTTGTTTTACATAAAGTAAAGTTTACCTGCTTGAATAAAAAGCCAGCATGCTTTCACTCTTTCTAAATAACATGGAATATCTGTACTACAGCTTCTGGAAGTTGTCTGTTTCCAGTTAGAAGAGTGTGTGACATTTACAGTTCGTGAATAGCATCTTTCTAAAGCATAATATTATACAAGAAAAAAGTGATGCTCTGGTTTCACAAAATTTATCTTTTAATTCACCCATCCATCCATTTGACAGATACTTATTGAGTGCCTGTTTTAGGTGTTCTAGTATTAAGACTGAAAGAAGGAGAATTGCTAGCCTGTCATAAGAGTACTTAAGTTTTGTAAATTCATCTTTCCTGAACTTAGGCATTAGTTTGGCAATATATGAATATGATAAATTCTAAACCTAGCTGATCTGTATATATATGATGTATATAAATGTATGGTATATATGAAATATTCCCATAACTGCATATGAACACATATGCCATATACATATGTACCAACTGGCTGAATAACATACTCTTTGGTCTTGGATAATCTATATTCTAGGTTATGTATCTGTTATCTTTGGCCTACTCAGGGATTTTTATTTCTTTTTTTAAATAACTTATCTTTTGGACATATTTTTATATTATTTGGAAAACTTTCCGATATTCCATTTACAAAGTGATTTTCAGTGAAGGCTATTCCATCAATGCTTGAAACAGTGTGCACTGTGTGGCACAGGTTTTTCATTTTTCTATTGAGTAGATATTTTTAAATTAACATACGCATTTTTATATTAGGTGATATATATTAGGCCTTTCCCTGCTGGTACCTTAAAATGATTATTTGTGAATTTTTTACTAAGTTTCATCAAGATCTTAAAAAGAGAGAAGAAAATAAAAAGTATTATTTATATGTCAGTGCCAACTTTGAAGGTAAAACAATAGTAGTAACTTTTGGGAGAAATTCTAAAAACTACTATAAAAAAGAAGCGTGCACATAAAATAAATGTCTTTCTATCCAAGGCTTGTCATTTTTATATGCTTTTATTGTAAATTTAATATATACTACTTTAAAAAATTGAACCATACAGAATTTATAAAATACAATTTTCTCTGCTCGCCCCACCCCTTATTTTCTAGGGGTAACCACTGTTAATGGTTTAGTATGTGTCCTTGCAGGCACTTTCTACAAATATACAAATAAGTGTGTTTGTGTATGTGTCTGTGTGTGTATTCATTTTATACAAATAGAAAAATATTCTTACTGTGCTGTGACTCTGTCATTTTATTTTATATCAGTAGATACCTTTCCATAAGAGTTTAAATAGATTTACCTCATTTTTTAAAAATAAATTACTGCATAATCCATTGTAGGGGTATACTTTAATTTATTGAATTAGTCCCCTGTTTAATGGACTACAAGATTATTTTCACTTCTCTGTTACAAAGAAAGTGAGGACCCTTTGGCATATATTTTTGTCACCTTGAGTGAACATATCCATGAGATTGTACATTTGTTTTTTACAAGATCTTTGTAATAAACATTTTAATGTAATTCAGGAGATTAGGTCATAGACTAATATGGGACCCTTTTTTGGATAAAAAGAAAGATTGTACAGGAGTGCATAATTTTTAAAGAAAATCATCTTTTGAAGGATAATTTCCTTTCTACCTGATTAGCCAAATAAATACCTTGCCAAAACTTACCAGAGGAAATCTTTTTCCAGTAAAAATAAAATTTGAGGAGATGTCTGTCAGATAATGTGAGAAAGATGAATTGACTTTTGGATTGCCTCATTTTAAAACTTGAGGGATTTAAATGAAATACTCAAGCCAAATTGGTGATACTTGTCACATTTTTAATAACACTGTCCATTTTTGTGTATGTTGCTTGACAGAGGAACTTAATTATGCCATTGTGAAAAGTAGGAAATAATATGTCGGCAATTGTAAATGCCCAAAACAGTTCCCAGAAAAATAAATTAGCTCATGTACGATTTAGTGATTTGATGGGATGATAATAAATCATGGAATAATTTATATATGTGGAGTAAGAAGAGAGGAGTCAAACCTTTTGGTACAAGCCACGTCATGTTGCCACCACCTTGATTTTTCTCATAGGTGCTATTGTAGCCTAAGAGTAGAACAGATAAGAAAACAATCACAGATAATTAAACACAAGTCAGGTTACAACATGATAACGTTAATTGTACTTTCTCTGCTGTGGTATCAAGATTCAGTGATGCTTGTCAGGAAATTCCTTGCTCTGTAACACCCACTATCTCTTGAGTCCCAAGGCTCCAATTGATCCTTTATCTTTCAATCTTACCACCCAAATATATTACCGTCTGCTCTCCTAAAATGCCTATGAATCACTGTAATCATTTCCAGTCCCTGGTGCCCCTCCTCAACCTCATTTTCTCTATACCTCTGCTATTCTAACTATTCCTCTTCACTGAAGGAAAAGGAGAGACAGGCGGGGCCAAAAAAATCATTCTGGCATGTGCAAAGTATCAGTATTCCTTCCTGACCTTTGTCAAATGAGAGCACATCTGCTAAGACATCAATTCAGCTGCTCCCTTGTTAAATGCAGTTGTTTTTTTTTTTTTCAACGTTACACTTGTACACTGGCTGTTACATTTAGAATTATCAAAAAGTTAGTGGCCTCTATAACCTTAATTGGCATACTTTGTTAAGTACGAACAAAAATAAAAAATTTATGCCAAAAAACATTTTTAGATTTTAATTTTATAGGCAAGCTGCACATAAGCCTTAATGTGAGTCTTCACATTGGATTATATTTTTATTCTTCCATATTTGTGGCTGAAATCTCTCCTAACTATTGAAAGTGATTTTTCCATGGTCTGCTTTATTGTTTTGTGTTAATATCTCTTATAGCCTTAAAATTTTGTAATGCACTTTAAAATACTTGTGCCATTTAAATGACAGTTAAAGCGATCAATGCATACATTTCAATGGAGACAATATACAAAGTTAAAGCAACTGATAACATTGTATTTCAATGGAGACAGTAGGATAAGTGTGTTAGCAAAGATGAGTCATCTCTTTAAATTTGGGAGGAATCAGAAGCTAAAGATTTAAAACAAGTAAAACATACCTGAAGAAAAGTAGCAATTTCTGAAATTATAGTAATCCTAGAAATTAGATATCAGGACCTCAAACATACCAAATAATAATAAAGTGTTACCTAATAATCTAATTGGAATGTTTGTTTAAAATATTAAGTTAATTTCTAATGAAAGTTTTAACTGCAATTTTATAATTCATGAATTCTATAAAAGAAATCTCCCTGACTAAAAATTCGATCAATCAAAACTACCAGTTTTGCATACCAATCCCAAGTTTAAGCATATTTTGTATTTAAAGTTATTATAATTATGACACTGTTCCCCTAATATGGAAAATAAGTTACAAAATTCTTTTCTTTTTTTGGGACAGGATGGGGGTGGTCTCTCCTTGTTGCCCAAGCTGGTCTCGAACTCTTGGGCTCAAGCGACCCTCCCTCCTCTGCCTCTGGAATAGCTGGGATTACAAGCATGCGCCTACTGTGCCTGTCTTCAAAATCACATTGTTAATTTGTATAGTCACAATTATTAATTTGCTAAAACTGAAATAATTTTATAGTAGCATTAAAGTATCATCAGAACAAAATCAGAGTTCCAAAATTTGGTGAGTATTATAAGATTGTGAAATGTTACCTTTTGGATGCAAACCAATGATACAAACCTTTAAGAGCGAATTACAGTAGGACTCCTTTATAACCCTGATTTTGAAAATAGAACAAATACACATTTCATAGCCAAACATTGTGTGGGACTTCTACTGTTATTATTTGTAAGGCTGAAACTCTAGTTGACTTCATCCAAATCCAAGAAACAGAGAGTCACAGTAGTGTGAGACTATTCTCATTGCTTCTTTGGAGCATTAGCTGAAGCTTTACTATATCACATACCTTACAAATCCCTATACATATTCCCAGTTTTAAAAGAATGCAATTACGCATGTTACACACTATATATATATTTTTGGCTAAAGAAGCGACTATTTTGAGAATAACAATAATGATTGTAAAAGGCAATAAATTATTTTATTTGAATACACAAAACATTACCACTGCCGTTGTTTTTTTTTTTTTGTCACTTCCCTTTTCATTCTAAAAAGTTTCATTTGGTGTATCTAACTTTGTATCACTTAAATTATTCAGACTTGCTAACATAGAAAATATCTTTTTTTCAATTCTGTGCTACATTGTGCCACTCTATTTCATCATTAATACTAAATGACTTTCCTTGTGAAATGATACCCACATACTTCAAAATCAAGCTCCTTTTTCTCTTACATTTCCTAATTACCTTGGTTTTGCCTCTGCAGTCTTCTTTCCATCTTGGCCAAGTGTTGGGATAAATTCTGTCTCACCCATAACTACTTTCACTGTAATGAAATGAATTCAACACTGAAAGCACTCCAGAATTTAGCTCTGGTAGTGAGCATAATTTACCTTGGCTTATTTTATCTGTAGATGGAAATGTATCAGGAGTGCCTGGAACACTTTTCTCTCTTGATAGGAGCTGGAGAACACTGCCTAGCCCTCTGCCAAGAAGTAAGTCAAGCAAATGAAGATACCAATTGGATCAGAGGGCCTAATGATACTCTAAAACCAAGCTTCAGAAATTGCTTCATGACTGTTGTAAGATCAATATTGTGTTTGCATATTAGTTGGATAGAAAGCATGTGTGGACATTCACCCATCCTGACCCCAGGTCATTCTTTATCCAAAAAGGATTCTAGCTATGGTTTATGGTCTTTGTTTAGTAAAAAGTCCTTCAACTTGGACTTGAGGTGGATTTACATAGTATATAGCATTTGTACATAAGATTCAGTCATGGACTCATACTCTGTGAACATTGTTAGATTTTTGATAATCTAAAGTAGATCACATTGAATGTAACTGATATTAGCCCTATTCTAGAGAAAACATTTGTCATTTGCAAGTGTTTGACTTTTTCATTGATGTGATTTAGATATAAGTCACAGTCAAGATATTTATTATAAATTCAATACATAACAGAAAAGTACAAGGGAGAGATAGACTTGAGTGTTAAAGGGCTCCAGAAATTGCCAAAATGTCCTTTTAGATTCTTGTGGCTGGCAAGCTATGCTGTCATTGGTTCTCTGCAAATTTGTGATGTGTTCACCTCCTCATGTCCCAGCCTAGTAAATATTCTTAGTGATCCAATCAAATGATTAAAAATAGCATTTTTATGAATGTATTACTTCTTCAATATTCCAATATATTTTTAGAGTTTTAAGCTGCTAGTATCTAAATATTTGATATAAATATCTAAATTTTTTCAGTTTATAGAAAATTAGGCTGCTTTATGTCTCTTTATAATGAAAGTTCTAAAGTATCATAATTTCATTATCAGCTGACAACAAACCCATCTAAGACTTATTTTTTTAAGTGCCATATGGCAACTCCTCAGTAGCTTACTTCTATTATTTGATTATTTTCATCACAATTACAATCCTCTAGATGATATTTTAAAAAGTAGAACAACCTTATGTTTCATGTGAAACAGAATAATAATTAGTTTATATATATATAACCATTTACCTTGTTACAGATTTTTAATTTGAAAATTAATTGATAATTTTGTTGCTTTTAGAAGCAATTATTAACATAATAACTAGTAAATTCTGAGAGATGACAGAAATGATTTTCTGTAGAAGGAATACAACGGTTATGTTAAAATGTTAACAAAGAACTAGTTGTTTTGATTTTATTTTAAACAAAATTATAAGGTGATTTTATGAAAAAATATATTTAATCAATGTATATCTATTTCAAAACTGTGGGACAATTAAATTAAATTATTCATTCTTTTCCCAAATAGAGTAAAATATAGAGAAAAACATTTGGATGTTTAATCTGTTATTACTGTATGTTAAGAAATTACGATTCTAAGGAATTATTGCCATCTTCTATTTAAATATCAGAATATATTCCATTTTAATTATATTCTCCTTAACAGAAAATTAAAGAAATTTCTTGATTATTAGATGAATAGAAATTTGTATTAAATCTTGTTTATTTCATTATATTGCATATTTTTTAGTTTTCTATAAAATTTTCCACCATTTTCCACATAATGTAAGTAATAATATTTTTCATGTTTAAAATGGGCCTGGTTGAAAAGAGAGTTCTTTGATTTTTCTTAACAATACTGGAAAATATTTATGCAACTTTATTTTTTAACTTTTTCTTCACTTTATTAGTTTTGTGACTGATAATCACAAAACTATGTGGAAGAAACCCTCCTGAATATATTTTATGAAATAGAGAGGTAGAATATATTTTATGAAATAGAGAGGTCTAACATTTATTAGACAATGTTGATATGCAGAAATCTCTCAAAAGAAATTGCAAAGGAAAAATTCTGTTGAGATGAAATGTTGGGAAATAAGGAGTATCTTAAAAACTCAATTTTTACATTTTTTAGAGCAATCAACTTCTTATTTCCAAATGATTATTTAATGCTATTGGTTCCACGAATTGTGTTTTTAGCATAGTATGTACTTTTCTATCATGTTAGCATTTATACTCTAATTACTGAAAATAAAAGAAGAATTTGGTGAATAAAAGCCAGGGAAACGAAACTGTTTATTCTCATTTTCCAACAGAACTAATGTGTAATCCCTTTAACCTTCCATATGGTGCTTTGTGTAATGAGTATATAACATTTATATGTTATTAGTGCCTTATTTTTTTCACTTAACTTTATCTCTTAGCTAAAGAGCCATATATTTTTTGTGAGTATTCTTTGCTCCCTCTATTTAAACTGCTAAGGAGACAGCGTATCTTTAGGGATGTATATAGGCTGCATTTGCTTCCTTAATCTACTGTATTATCTCTAGAAGAGCAGGTTAGCCAATGTATTTTTCTTAAATTTGTTATTCATTTTTAAGCTAACCTATAAAAATGGATATTAAACACCAGAAATTAAGGCCATTAAAATTGAACTGTACTTTAAAACCATAAAAAAATGCGAATTAAGTTTAGAACAGGAGTTGAAATGGCTCTCAGTTTTAAGTCTAGCTCCAATTAGGACAAAATTACTTTACAAAAAACATTAAAAATAAAAATAACTGTATGGTACTTCAGGAATTTGACCAATTCCTTACAACCTATTCTTGGCAATATTTTAACAGTAACATACTTTCATAAAGATGCTGGAGAACCATGGTGTCTGCTATTTACATGTTATTCATTCCCAGTGAGCTTTATCAACATCAAGCCATTTTGTATAATATTTTGCTCTTCTTGATCTGTGCCTTTTGTTTTAGCTTTATAAAAAAATGCTGGTTTTGTTATATTCTTTATGTATCATAATATATAATTCAACTTTTCCTGATGAATGTATGTTGAATAATTAAAATAAACCATGTGCTTAGAAAAGACAAAGACAGGTTGTATATGCAGATATGTGTAAATATTTGAGGAAGAAAAAAAAAAAGGAAAAGAACCTTCCTGCCAACATGTAGGTCCTGCTGGACAGGACCTGGAAATTAAGAAGTTTTTTTTGTTCGTTTTTTTGTTTTGTTTTGTTTTGTTATGCAGTAAAATTAAAAAATCTATTACCTCAAGAATTTTCAGTCAATGTGTCAATGTACTGCTCTTTCTTAGCAAGAACAGTCTCATGTACTGCTGGCGGTAAAAGCAATCCAAGTGTCACATCACACAAATTTTAGGGACAAGTCTTTCAAAAGACGGACACCTTGTAATATTTCAGAGTCTAATTTTGGACTTTTCGTAATGTTCCAATGACCTTTTATTGTGGTTGGGCTTTTATAAAAAATTATTTTTTGGTTGGTTGTTTTAGAATGGAAGGGTAATCTTAATTATGAAATCAGATTGCATGGAAAAATATAAAGACATGCAGATGAAAACTATAGTGGTTTTCAAACTATTTTGATTGTGATTGTATGAGCTATTGTATGGATTACTGTGGAGTGCTGTTTACCGCATGATGTGTGCAATACATCATGCAATGTCATTTTGCAATGTGTAATAAAAGTTTTTAAAAGAGAAAATTCTTATCTTTTCTTCCAATAGATTTGGATTTTAAAAAAGTAAAAGGTAAAATTTGATAGCAACAAAACTATCGTACCTAGAGTTACTGGAGTAATTTTTACATTGGATATAAAGCAGGAATCAACATAAATTCAGGGGTGTGCTTTTGGGAAGGTGGATTGTGTTGTGTTGCTGTGGCATGTTTTGGGGAAAGAGCACAGAATAATGAAGATCAATAGTGCAAACATTTTACATGAGGCATGAAAAAGAAGCAAATAGTGTGGAAGTAGGAGATTGGCTTAGGGTGGTCATTACTCTCTAGACCAAGAGGCCTATACAGGGGTGAGAAAAGCAAAAACCACTAAACTGTTAAAGGCAAATATGTATGCCTACTCTATAACCTAGCAATTACTTCCCTAGATCTATCTCTAATGGCCTTTGTTGACCAAAGGATAAGAATTTTCCTCAACAGTAAAATCATTAATATATTGTGGTATATTCATACAATGGAATATTATAAAACAATTAGAATGAAAAATCTTTATTTTAGAAAATTATAGAGCAATTCATGCAAAAATACAGTTGAATCTCACAGACACTATGTTGAGTAGGTGAAGCCAAGGACAGAGTATATTGTAGGATGACATTAAATGATGATCAAAAACAGACAAAACTGATCAATGATAATAGAATTCAGAATAGTGATTACTTTTAGGGTGGGTATTATTGACTGTAAGGGTAGTAAAAAAATCTTTCTACTATTATAGAAATAGTCTGTTACTTCATAAGGGTGGTATTTGGGAGGCAGAGGCGGGTAGATCACGAGGTCAGGAAATCAAGGCCATCCTGGCTAACGCCGTGAAGCACCATCTCTACTAAAAATACAAAAAATTAGTCAGGTGTGGTGGTGGGCATCTGTAGTCCCAGCTACTCAGGAGGCTGAGGCAGGAGAATCGCTTGAACTTGGGAGCTGAGATCGCACCACTGCACTCCAGCCTGGGCAACAAAGTCAGACTCCATCTCAAAAAAAAAAAAAAAAAAAAAAAGTCTGGATTGGGTGCAGTGGCTCAAGCCTGTAATCCCAGCACTTTGGGAGGCCAAGGCAGGTGGATCACCTGAGGTCAGGAGTTCAAGACCAGTCTAGCCAACATAGTAAAACCCTGTCTCTACTAAAAATACAAAAATTCGCTGGACATGGTGGTGTGCGTGTAATCCCAGCTACTTGGGAGGCTGAGGCAGGATAATCACTTGAACCAGGGAGGCAGAGGTTGCAGTGAGCTGAGATCGCACCACTGCACTCCAGCCTCGGTGACAGAGCAAGATTTCATCTCAAAATAAATAAATAAATGAACAAAGAAATAAATAATCTCGAATGTTATACTTCCATTTTAAAAATTAATGGAGCAAAAAATGTAATTTGAAAGATTCAGAAAATAAAAACCTCCCTTAATCCCAGAAACAGAAACACATTTGACTTATATCTAACTAAATGTAAAATTAAGATGCTGTTTGTTACATTTGACAATATATTGTAATGTCTTTCTTGGGTCACTAAAATTTTTTGAAAACATGATATTTAACCTTTCAAATGGCATATATTTTAGCTATTTGTAGTTTCCTGCTATCAGAAGGCTACAGTAAAAATTCCTGAACAAAAATCTTGGGACAAACTGTTAGTAACGGACTTGCAGGGTCAAATTCTAAAAACAATTATGAAGCATGTGCCGCCATATATATCCAAATGATACCATTTCAACTTGATGCCAATATATGTTCCTATCACAAGTTTACAAGAGTATTCATTTCATTTCATTTTCACAAAAACTATTTCATCTCTTTTTTTAAAAAATTGGCCAATTTGGCAGATAAAAAATTGCATGTAATCTTTTTAAATCAGATACACACACAGACACACACACACAGAGTGTCAAATGTGTTTTCTAAATTAACTTTTCCTTAAATCTATTTGCATTTAGTTCCTTTCATGGTAATAAGCCCTCATAATTTCCTTCGCTTTTCCTATATTTCTAAGCTCCAAGCTGCTATGTTTAAATACAAAAATGGTGATATCTTTTTATTATAGCTACAGTTGCCAATACACACATACATAAAACAGCAGAGACTGTATTTAACTTACACAATTTACCACAAATGTGTGTCATGACATATGCTCCAACATAAACATGAGATGAGATCCGTGAATCTCCTGTTACTTCTGGCATTCTGGTTGCAGAGTACCACTTCCAGTGTCGAGCAGGCCGAATGTGATTCTGGCATTTAATAGTGTTTATCAAACTACATATCCCCTTATTTTGAGCCGATTATGTCATCTGGCACCCAATGATTTTTTTTAATGCCTTTAATGTAGCCGAGGTCATCCACTGAAAGATGACGAGTCAGTCACTAATGGAGCCCCTACCTGTCGAGTTAGTTACTCACCCTTACTCAATACTCTGCTCCACATATTTATTAATTAAATGTATATTTCAATAAGGTACTGTTAGGTATTGAAAGTGAAATGATTAGAATATTAAAAATGAAACTCATGATAGGCCAGGTTTTAAGTCTCAAATTACAATTGAGGTAGATTTGTGAAGAAGGTAAGAGCTCTGAGACCAAGCGACTGTATTTAAACCCCAAGTTGGCTTCTTTCAGGCTATGTAACCTGGGATATGTTACTTAACCTCTCTGTGACTCAGTTTTCTGTAAATTGGGAATAACAGTACATGCCTCCAAGGTTAGTTGAGAGGATTAACTGAGTTTTTATACATGCTTAAGCACTTAAAATAGTGCCTTGCACTTAACAAGCTTTCAGTAAATGTTAGTTCTTATTATTGTTAGTGACCGTGCTTCATTTTAAATATGTTGGCCAACACAAAATGATTTATCGATGTCGGTGACAAGTAATGGAGAATACTAGCTTAGTATCATTCCTAGATGTTGTGTCAGGGGTGTCATATGAAGCATTCTAAAAGGCAAATTATTTTTAACAGGCAATGCCTAACATGCACATTTCTAGAGTAACATATTGGTTAAATATAAAGTTTTGCTCAAAGAGTCAATTATCATATGTTAGTTGACATCTATTGTTTTGTCCTCTGAGTAATTCTGTCTTACCCATCCAATGCTGTTCATTACGGAGCTGCCATCTTTTCTCATGCTCCACTCCATCAATGAAACCGTTCAGTTCACAGAGGGACACCCAAGTCCAGTTAAGCCAATTAATCCCCTCCCTAGGATTTTTGAACTTGAGACAATAAAAAGCCAAGTCTCTGTCCCATTTTAACGTTGTAGCTGTGAAATGTGAGCTTGGAAGCTTCCAGAAGCTATGTTTCTGCCACCTAGAAGAGATGGTCATGTGACTAAAGTGATTCACTTAAAGCCAAGGAATGCCAAAGATTGCCAACAAACACCAGAAACTAGAAGAGGGCAGAGAAGGATTCTCCTCTGGAACTGTCAGAAAGAGCATGGCTCTGCCAACAACTTGATTTCAGGCTTTTAGCCTGTAGAACTGTGAGACAATAAATTTCTCCTGTTTCAAGCCCCCTCAGTTTAGAATGAAGCTGCTGACAGAGAGAAACTGAGATGAAGCTGGAACAATCTTGGCCGCATTCTCAGGAATCTCCATCATCCCAGAGACCTCATTGTTCTTCTGTTTTTCCCAAGCATTTAGTTATGTGAGCCAGAGCCTGGGTTCTTTATCCCACAGGCCTCACAACAAGCTTCTCTGGCCTTCTACCAATATGGTGGCTGAATTCTGAGAGCAAGCATCTCAAATAAACTGGAAATTGAAGCTACCATTTTCTTAAAGCCTGGGCCTAAAACCTGGTACGACACCATTGAAACAGTTGCAGCAGATCATGAGATTGACTCTCTGAGGTACGGTTGCCATTAATTCATGCAGCAAGTATTTTTTGAGTGCCTACTACATGCCAGACACTGTTATAAGTCATCATCATAGATCAGTGAACAAGAGACAAAAAATGTCTGCCATAGGAAGCTTACGTTCTAGGACAGGAAACAGACAAATAAGCGAAATAAGTAAATTATAGAAGTGAAAGGGAGAAAAATAAAGCAGGAGAAAGTGATAGATAGTGGGGGTAAAAGGGCAGGGGTTTCTGGGAAGGTAAAGTTTGAGCAAAAGTATGAGAGAGGTGAGAGAGCTGTATTGATGAGCTAACAGGGCATTCTAGACAGAACAAACAGCAGAGGCAAGGGCCCAGAAAGGCGAGACTCCAAAGTAGCTGAAATAGAGAGGAGAGGAGTAGAAACAGAGAGGTGGGGGCAGTGCTGCAAATGGAGGCGGATAATCATAGTAAATTTGCATTCAGTTTGAGTGAGATGAAAAGTCCATTGAAGGTTGTAGGTAGAGGGGTGATATGGCCGTCCCTAGGTCCCAACAGGATCATCTAGTTGTTGCAATGAGACTAGAGTGAAGCAAACAGACAATAGACACAAGAAAAAGGTACCAATCAGCTGGCCAGAAGGATAGATCCAAAATAAATAATGGCCCTAGTCTTATTCATGCAGCACTAGCTTTCTCCCCATCTTCCCTAATGAAAACTAAATCACTTCTTTGGTAATTTACTTTTTCTTTGTATTCATTCAACAAATAGCTATTGAACACCCATAGGAGGATGCCTGTGTTATCAAGGATCCCCAAAAAAGAAGGCAAATCTCTGTTTATGTGGCAACCAAACTCATAATTTTTTCGAAACTCTTAAAAATTGGTCCAGAAAGAAGTTACACAGCTATTTTATGCTTGGCCAAAAATATTTTAGTGGACTTCAGCTTTCAGACCTTCAGATAAGTGAGGATAGGAAGTTCAGCCTTTTTGGCATGGATTTATTTGAGATGCCCAAGACAAAACCTGGAATTTGTCCTGTCTGGCTACCTTTCCCTTTCACCTCACCTAGCCCAATCTGTCATCAACCCTCTCAATTATATTTCCGAAATAACTTCTCTCTATTCTCACCTTCACCCCTTAATTCAGATCGTCTTCATTTATATTCAGATAGTAGCAAGCATTGGGATTCTTGCTTTCAGGCTTCCCCTCTGTTTTGCCATTGCCTATGACGTGACTGGCTGTAGGTACTGTCCGCTACATCCTTCACAGTGTCATTAGAGCGATGCTGCAAAAACACAATCTGACTTTATCACTGTCTCAGGATGGGGTTTTCTGAGAAGCAGATTCCTAGATGGAAATTTGCATGCAAGAGGTTTATTGCTAAGGTTTAATAAGTGAAATAAACTGGACTGGGCAGGGAGAGACGCTGGACTGCAATGAAGTCTCACACAGGTCTGAGCCTATCAGCCATAACCTCTTACCAGCGGGAAGCTGGGAAGGCCCTGCAGAGAGTTGTCCAAATTGAAATGAGAGTAAGCCTTAACACTCTGCATAGATCAGTCATTGAATGGGAGCTGCCCTTGGGAACGGAGCGTGACTTTGGGGGGAGGTGACTCTTTTAGCTCAGAACACTGCAGAGTGGGTTCAGCTTAGAACTGTCAGTCATCAACGCTCTCAGGCTGGGCAGTGAACACATCAGCCCTAGGAGTGGGTGGATGGGTTGAGACAGAGTAGCTTGGGGCTGGAAGAGGAGTGGGGGGAAAGGAGCGGGGTGGAGGTGGAACCTGGATTGCATGCTCCAAGTTACTTTTCCGTTTGTGCTCCCTGTTGAGACATTGGGATCCCCCCACCCGCGACATTAAACAGAACCCTTCCTTCCCCCGTGCTCTACTAATATAATCACCACAGACTGGTTATTTATTTTTGCTTCTATTATGCATGAGGCCTTCTAGCAAGAACAAGATTCCATGAGGTCAGGGATCATATTCTACTCATTTTGAGGTCCCCTGCACCGTCTGTGGTAACTGGCAGGTACATCACAGGCATTGAGACGTTTGAGGAACAAATTACAAAATTATAAAACAAAAATGTTTTATAAGAGATGTGCCCAAGACGCCTCAACTTCAAAATGGTGAAGCCAGGAATTCCAGCTGGGTCTTCCTTCTCCAGATGTGTAAGTGCACTAGGTTAGAATCAATCAATGGAGGGCAGGAAATGGAAGGAAAACGAGGCTGGAAATGGGAAAGCTTGGTTCCAGCCTTGGCTCTCATCCTCCAGCCGGCATGCTCACTTGCCCTCTTGGGCTTCCTCGGACTTTTATTTCAAACAAATATTTATGTAGCACCTACTATGTGTTCACATAGTCTGTTCACGTGTATGTAATCCTTACAACCTGTAGTGTTATTAGTATCCTCATTTTATAAACAATGGGGGAAGAAAACAACAAAGCTAAAGCCAGCTAAACTAAAAAAAAATAAAGTTCAGTGGTTTGAGGTCACACAGCAAAGGCTCAACTCAAACTCAGGTCTCCTGCCTGCCAGTCCGGTTGGGGAAATTCTGTTATCTTTTAGGAAAATAATAAGCAAGTGATGAGGGAGATGCCTTTTCACAACTGCAAAATTCTCTCCTCCCCAATTTCCAGCTCCCATCACCAACAATTGCCTTTGTCCAAAGCCTCCACGCAGACACCGCTGAGGGCTCCGCGGGCTCAGCTGATCCCTTCCCAGCGCAGGGAGCAGGTCCGGTAGCAAGATACTCGAGGCCCACTGCCCACGGCTGCAAAAACGTTCCAACGGGAAAACGGAGCTGGTGCACGCGGGCATCTTCGTCCCCGCAGGCCCGGCACGCGGAGGTCGTGCTGGCTGCCGGCGGGGGCTGCTCTGATCTGGGCGCAGGGAGAGGAGCGCAGAGTGAAGCGCACGGCGCCCGCTGTGGGGCGCTGCTCGTCCCCTCCCTGCCCCTGCCCCTGCCTCTGGCCTCGCCCGCGGTCCGGAGCACAGTCTCGGGAGGGCGGATGTCCCTGTTTGGGAAGATGCGCGAGGAGAGCGACTGGGAGGCGGCAGCAACTGCGCATGTGCAACGCGACCCGAGGCGCTCTCCATTACCGGCGTGCTGGGGAGGCGTGAAAGCTTTTTTTTTTTTTTTTAAAGTAAATTTATAAATATTAAATTCATTTAGTAGGAGGTTAGAAAAGAATTTTCTTCGGTGTCCTGGTGACATCTTCCTTCTGCCAGTTCGCTTTTCATAAACCTGCTGATACATTCTCTACATCTCATTAAAAAGGTAACCCAAAAGAAAAGGAACGGAAGGAGAAGGAGATGAAAGGGAGGAGAGAAAGGAAAGACAAAACGAAGAGAAAGTTAAGAAAGTAGGCTAGGAAAGCAGGCCCACCAGGAGCCCTGGATGGGGTGGGCACGAAAGGTGGCAAGAACTTCGGCTGAGTGAGTTCCTTTGACGAGTAGAAAAGCGCGGGTTGTGTGCGATTTTCTAGTTGAATCCTCACAACCCCATGAGGTAAACATTATTCCCATTTCAGAGATGAGGAAAGTGAAGCTGCAACCTCAATCTGATTTGAATACCAAGGGCAAGTTTTCCCCACCACATCAGGGTGTCCTTATCCGTTTTAAACTCTTAGAATGACCATTGTTGCGTTATTTATTAGCCTTGGCAAAGACTGAATAACCTGCCTCCATCAAAGAGTCTGTAAGGACAGATCCGAGATATAAACCTGGGCGGGCCTGAGAGCCCTGAGCTATGAGGCTAGACTGCTTCTCAGAGGGACTCTGAGGCAGGGTACCCAAACTGTCCTGTGACATCTGCAGCTCTAAAAGAGACATTGGAAATCGGGGGAATAATAACACAACACGTATGAAGTTTTTGTTCCCATTAAATGAGACAGCGTATCTGAAAGTACATAGTACAATATCAGTTTCTTTCTGAAATTCATTTCATTTCATTGAAAATATATTCAATATTACTTATTCAGTTTATTATTAGTAGTAGTAGTAGTAGTAGTAAGCATGTTTAGGGCCCCTCCTGTGTTATAAAACATACCATACCCTGTATGTGCATTTTGGAGAAGGCTGGGCTCCAGTCCTGGTCTTGTGAAGAGTACTAGGCAAAGATTTAGGACAAATGGATTCCTATCTTGAATTCTTACATTAATTTGCTCTATGATATTGGCTTAGCCACATACCTTCCCAGACTTTGGTCTAAAATCAAGCAGTGCAAGGGCAATCTCTGAGATCTCTTTCAGCAATGAAATGTGGATCTATGAAACCTGTATTTAAAGTAAGTTCCAGCTAATCAGTTCTGTTATTTCTCTAACCTAGAGAGGCCCTGTCAAGCTGCTGTGCGTCTGCATACTCCCACAGGGTGGGTCTCTACTTCCTCCTCCTCCTAACTCCCACCTCTCCACCGTCCTCAGACCCAGCATTTTCTAGCAGGACACCATCCTGCCTGCGCCATCCAGGGTGCATCACCACGGCCCCCTCTGTTAAGGACTCTTTGTAAATCACCACGGAGCAAGGCACTTGTATTCGTTTTCTAGGGTCGTAGTAGGAAAATACCACAAACTGGGTGGGTTAAAACAACAGAAACTTATTCCCTCATAAAGAGACCTGAAGTCTGAAATCAAAGTGTCAGCAGCACTCTTTCCTTCTGGAAACTCTGAAGGAGTATCTATTTTACTTCTCTCTCCTTGCCTCTGGTGGTTGCCAGCAATCCTTACCATTCTTTGACATGCTGTATCTTCATTTTAATTCAGTCATTGGATTTAGGACTCAACCTTATCCAGTATAATCTTTGGGGCAGAAATGTGTTCTCTCTAAATTCATATGTTGAAGTCCTAATCCCCACAACCTCAGGCTGTGACTGTATTTGGAGATAGAATCTTGAAAGAGGTAATTAAGGTAAAATGAGGTCAGACGGGTGGGCCTTATCCCAATATGACTGGCATCCTCGTAAGAAGAGAAGATTAGGACACAGGTAAACGGAGGGAAGGCTATGCTGAAGACATAGAGAGAAGACAGCCAAAGAGAGAGGCCTCAGAAGAAATCAGCCCTGCTGACACCTTGATCTTGGACTTCTAGCCTCCCGAACTGTGAGAAAATAACTTTCTATTGTTTAAGTCCCTCCCACCCCAGGTCTGTGGTACCTCATTATGGCAGCTCTAATAAAGGAATATAGACCTTAGTTTAAATATTACAATTACATCTACAAACGCCCTATTTCAAATAAAGTCACATTCTGAGTTTCCAAGAGGACATTAACTTTTGGGAAGACACCATTCAACCCATTACAGCACTTTTCACAGTTTCCTCTTCAAGTCTTTGTGTTCCTCCAGGCAGGGACAATTATCCCCAACAGGGCACAAGTCCTGACCCTTAAGATGCTCTACAAAGGGGAAAGGAAGAAATGAAATAAATACTAAAAGAAGAAAGAAAAAGTAATAACAGAAAAGAGAGAGGAAGGAAAGAAGGGAAAAAAAGGAAGGAAAGCCACATACTTTCCTAGCTTCCTTGTTTCAATAACATCTTTCAAAACAAAATACTGTTCTTCTTGAACAAAAGATTGCTTAAAGCATCTTTGAATTCTCATGTATATGAAATTTACTTTGAAATATGCAAAGGAAAGAAATACAGGAAATGTGATAATATCCTGTTGCCTCATGGCTGGCCCTGAAAACCGCTTCAAAGGGGTTTTCAGATTAAATATATACACTCGGTTAAATTTTAATTTCAGATAGACAAGCAGTAATTTTTAGTATAAATATGTCCTAAATGTGATATATATGTGTGTGTGTGGATACATGTACACTAGACATGATAGAAAGAACATAGACATTGGACCCATACAAATTTAGGCTCCACTTTTTACTTCCTTTTAGCTCAAGGACCTGGGAAAGATACTTAATCTCTTTGTATGTCAGATTCTTCATCTATAAAATTATAATAGACTTAAGGGAAAGGGTTGTTGTGACTTTAAAATGTCTGGTATGTGGTGCTTCTGAAACTAGAACAGTGTCTAATGCGTAGTAATCAATGACTCAACAAATATTTTTGAAGGAATGGAAGAACACATTTCCTTCTTCCCTATATGGAATTCCCTGGAGGATTGGGACAGCCATCCATACAATAGCAGGGGCCCTAGAACAGGCCACAGCACAGTCTAGGGAGCACCCCAGCCTTCCATGTTAGAAAACCTACTCCACGTCCTCTGTTTATCAGAATACCTGGTTTTAGGAAGCAGGGGACATACAACCAATTTGATACAGGCAGAGTTTTCCTTCCAGAAAATGTGTGTTTTTATTACAGAACAAAGGCAGCAACATCTTATACTGAAATTCAAAAGTCCTTAAACCTTCGAGAACCTATTTCCATGTGTATTGCATTGAATTTAAAGCCACACTTTTATTTGTGAAGGTGATTCTAATTAAGTGGACCTAAATAGTTTTTAAATAGCAATATAAGCAGATTCTATCTTATTAGAAAATCATTTGAGCAGCACATTTATTTCCTAGAGCTGGAATTAAATTTTTCTATCTCCTTCTACAGTATGCATTTTTTTTTCAGACAGAGTCACACTCTGTCACCAGGCTGGAGTGTAGTGATGTGATCTCAGCTCACTGCAATTTCTGCCTCCCAGGTTAAAGCAATTCTCTTGCCTCAGCCTCCCGAGCAGCTGGGACTACAGGCACACACCACCACGCCCAGCTAATTTTTGTATTTTTAGTAGAGATGGGGTTTCACCATGTTGGTCAGGATGGTCTGGATCTCTTGACCTTGTGATCCGCCCACCTTGGCCTTTCAAAGTGCTGGAATTATAGGCATGAGCCACCGTTCCTGGCCCTGTATGTATTTTTATGTAATCAATTGGCAATAGTGAAAAATGTCTTTAAAGTGAATTGTTTCGTGACAGAAGGCTATTTCTTTTCAGAAATAAAAATCATTGTAAAAGAAGATATTTATTCTTAATGCTAGGACTGAAACTAGGGGTTTTGTTCCTGACTTGCATTCCCAATCAAGAAACTTATATCACATAAATAGGATGATCTGGGTAGTAAAATAAGCATTGATTCAGGAGTCGAAAAGCCTGGTTTCTATTGCCTCCTCCTGGGTGCTGCGGCCTTGGATCAGGTGCTTAACCCTGTAGCCAAATTTCTTTCCCTTGACTGCAGGGAACCAGGTCTCTCACATACTTATACCATATTATATAACCAATAACATGCAATAAAATCAAACTACAGCAATTATAATCCTCTTTTACAATTTTAAAAAGTTAAATTTTGCTTTAGCAACTATACAATGGGAATAAGTGTACTTTGGAGACCCTTCGTGTAGGAAGCCCAAAGTAGTATTCAATGAATGGAAACTCCCTTCCCCCTTCCCTCAAGCAAATCACTCTTTACTCAGAAAATGTTATTGACAACTGCTGGGTTATAATTTTGACCCCCCCCACCCAAATTAATATGCTTCCCATACTGGCCATTAATTCAACATTGAATGAACGCAGATTAGCTTGCCAAAGTAGAATGTTGTTTTTGCTCACTTAGACATGATTTCATACTTTAAGACTTTTTAAGGCTTGTATTTTTTTAGCCAATCTACTATTTAAATTGGGTACAGGAAGTGCCAGTTTTAAGGAGGACAGCCCCAAGAAATGGTCCAGGCATTTCACAAGGGAGTTTGGATGATTTTCCCCTCAACCAGCGGCACAGAGGCCCTTTCAATGCCCAGAAATAGATCTCCTATTGAGCCTCTGTTTATCTCCTCTGACCATAAAAAGCAGCTGGCTCTGCAGGAAAGGCTGGCGGCTGCAATTAACTCCAGGAGGCCAGAAGCCGGAATCCTGCGCAACAAGAATAAAGGCTGCTCAAAGAACTTGTGGAGTCACGTTGCTAGCTCATTGCTAGAACCATTCAGTGTTCTGAGGAAGAAATCTATGAGCTAAACACCACACACATCACTGTAAAATTTCTTGTAACCACCAGAGGCACTCCAAATCATTCCATTATTCTCAGAGTTGGTTCAGAGTGACTGCGCATTAAATCTACTATGTGGCTAAATGCTGATGGCGTTTTGTTAAATGAAAAGCATTTTAAAAAGGATTGGTTGATCCAATTGTTCTCATATTCTATTTATTTGTATCCAAACTTAACTCTGTGTTAGACTATCAGTAATTATGAAATAAAAAGAAAGCAGAATCTGATTTTTTAAGTCCACTGGAGGGAATAAGAAGTTTCTATTGGAACACTTCACACATCGTTATTAAACAGTTCCCAGATTATTAGAAGACACTTTCAGATACCTCTCATATCTTTGCTAAGAGCCCTATGGAACATTATTCTTACTGCTTATATTCCCTACAAATAAAATACAAAGACCTGGAAAATTGCAATAATCTAATTATTAGGCATATGTCCAGGAACAGAAGTGAGAAGTGGTAAAGGCAATCAAATGTTCATCTGAAACCTATCCCAGATGGACAGTTCAGCTTAACTTAGTGCTGTTAGTCTTAAACCAAAAAAAAAAAAAAAAAAAGCCTCCAAATCTTCAAGCCAAAATTTTTGTTAAGGCTGAACAAATGCATTTAAAGCTATAGGTAATCATTTCTTATAATAAAATTTCAGCTTTTTGTACAGTACTTATATTTCCCCTAGCTAAAATTTGTTTTATAAAAATAAATAAATATTCCTGAGGAGGGCTGGTTCTGCTATGGTGGTATAAACCCCCTGCATCGGAGTCCTCCCACTGAGTACAACAAATAAAAGACAACTACTGAAAATGCTAAAAAATAAAACCAGGCAGGTTGTGGTGAGGAGTCAAACATGGAGAAGCAATCCCCATGGTGGCAAAGTGCTCTGTTTTTTTCCTTCCCCCTCTAGCAGTTTTGCCTCAAGGGCATAGTTTCAAAGGGCCCAGCTGCTCAGATTCCGGTAGATCCCTCAACCATATTTCCGCCTTAGAACCAGAGAAAGAAGACAGGGCAGGCCTCGAGTGTGAGGTGGGAGTTATGGAGAGAGAACGTTGGAGAAATGAATGAAAAGAGGAAACTTCAGCACAGATATAGAAACTGTTTAAAAAAAGAATCAAATGAAAATTTTAGAACTGAAACAGTTTAATATCTCAAATTAAAAATTCACAGATCGATTCAAGAATATAATGAAGATAGCAAAGAGTTAGTAAACATGAAGATAGGTCAATAAAAACTATTTTATCTGAAGAACAGAAAGAAAAAAGATTCAAAGAAAATGAATAGAATCTTCAGGATCTGTGAGCTATATCAAAAGTTCTAATGTATAGGCACTTTGGATCCTAGACTGACAGAAGGGATTGAGAGATGGATTCCATGAGGAAACTTTCTGGAAAATGTTCATTAACTTGATCTTAGTAATGATTTATACATATGTGGAAACTCATGCAATTGTCCATTTTAAACATGAGTTTAATGTCAATTGTACATCAAGAAAATTTTTTTAATTAAAAATATTTCTTAAAATGTGCAACAAAAAGAAAACTAAATGTTCCTATACCCAAATAAGGTTAGAGGAATTTTTGCTTTCTTCTTTATTCTTTTCTGTATTCTCTAAATTTTCATTATGTACATAGCTTTCTTTAATGTTCAAATTCTGTGTTGCAAAATTAGGAAAATTTTAATTTTTTTTTTAAACTAACCTAGATTAAATGTAGTATTACTAATGGTTATGCATATGGGTATTTCTCATTAAAGGTTTAAGGAAGATTTAAAATTTATATTTGTCTTATCTATTAATCTCCACACTTTGAGATTACAATTAAAGATGAGATTTGGGTGGGGACACAAAGCTTAACCATGTCAATTTCATTGATCTTTTGAATTTTTTTTGTCTCTATTTCACTTATTTCTTCCCTGAGCTTTATTATTTCCTTCCTTCTTTCAACTTAATTTGAAAGAAGCATAATTTGCTCTTACTTTTCTAGTTTTTGAAGTTCATGATTAAGTTATTACTTAGGAATATTTCTTCTTTTTTGATAAGGCCATTTATTACTGCACATTTCCCCCTTATAACTGTTTTTGCTGTGTTCCATTGATTTTGGTATGATGTGCTCATTTTTCTCATTTGTTTCAAGGAATTTGTAGAGTTCCCCTAATTTCTTCATTGACCCTTTGATTATTTATGAGCATATTGTTTAATTTTCATGTACTTATAATGTTTATGAAGTCACTTTTGTTGATTTCTAGTTTTATATCATTGTGGTTCAAAAAGATGCTTGATATGATCTCTATCTTCTTAAATTTGTTAAGACTTGTTTTGTGGCCTAGTATATGATCTATCCTGAAGAATATTCCATGTGCAGTTGAGAAGAACATGTATTCTGCAGCTGTTAGATAAAATGTTCTGTAAATATCTGTTAGGTTCATTTTGTCTAAGGTAGTTCAAGTCTGATGTTTCTTTATTGATTTTCTGTCTAGATAGTCTGTTCTTTGTTCAGAGCAAGGTGTTGAAGTCCCTTACTATTACTGTATTACACTCTATCTCTTGCTTAAGGTCTAATATCTGCTTTACATATTTGGGTCTTCTGGTGTTGGGTGCATATGTATTTATAATTGTTTATCCTCTTGTTAAATTGATTCCGTTATCATTGTATAATGACCTTGTCACATTTTCTAGTTTTTGTCTTAAAGCCTCTTTTATCTGATATAAATATAGCTACTCCTGCTTGCTTTTGCTTTCTGTTTTCATGAAATATCTTTCTCTATTCTTTCATTTTCAACCAATGCTTGTCTTTCATGATGAGATTAGTCTCTTTTAGGCAGCATATATTTGAATCTTGTTTCTTTATCCATTCAGTCACTCAATACCTTTTAAATGGATAATTTAATTCCTTTACATTCAAAGTTATTATTAATAGGTAAAGACTTCCTCTCACAATTTCCTTGATTGTTTTCTGGTTGTTTAATAGATATATTCTCTTTTTGTTTACTGCTTGGTTTGATTTTTTGTAGTGTTAACCTCTGTTTCCTTTCTCTCTCTCATTTGTGTATGTTCTGTAATTTCCTTCTTTGTAGTTACCATAGAATAACATAAAGAGTCTTATAGATATAATAGACTATTTTAAGCTTATTAAAAACTTAATTTTGGTCACATAATAATACTCTACACTTTCTCCCCCTCCCTCTCTCAAATAATTTGCATTTGTTGCTTTAATGTACTTCATCTATTACGTGTCCCTTAGCTACTAATAGTAGCTGTTGTTTTTGACCATTTGACATTAAAATTTCATACTAGAGGGTTAAAAGATTTACATAACACCATTACATAACTAAGGTAATCTCAGTTTGATTTATGTGTTTATCCTAGTCCTGAGTTTTATACTTTTAGATTTTTATGAAAGTGATTATTGTTGTTTCACTTTAGTTGTAACACACTGTTAAGCAGTTTCTTTAATACTGCTTCATATATGTTGGATATTTTCCCCTCCACATGTCTTGTTGAAATTTGATCCCCAGTGTTGGATGTGGGGCCTCATGGGAGGTGTTTAGGGCTGGATCACTCATGAATGGCTTGATGCCATCTTCCCAATAGTGAGTGAGTTGTCACTCTTAGTTTTCAGGAGATCTGATTGTCAAAGACCATCTGGCACCTCTCCTCTCTCTTGGTCACACCCTCATCATGTAACACGCTGACCTCCCTTCACCTTCTGCCCTGAGTGGAAGCTCCCTGAATGCTGGCACACTTCTTGTATAGCCAGCAGAACTCTGAGACAAATAAACCCTTTTCTTTACAAATTACCCAGCCCCACGTATTTCTTTATGGCAATGCAAATGGACTGAGACACTGCTCTAGTGGTGATGAGTTCCCTCAGCTTTTCTGGATGTAGTATTACTGGCTGACTTCCTTTTTTTTCCTTTCAGCACTTTGAAAATATGATTCATTCTCTCCTTACCTACAAGGTTTCTGCTGATAAATCTGCTTATGGTCTTATGGGGATTCTCTTATATGTGACTTGACAATTTTCTCTTGCAACTTTTAGAATTTGCTCTTTGTCTTTGACTTTTTAGTTTCATTATAATGTGCCTTGGAGAGGACCTTTATGGGTTCAACCAGTTTGGAAACTCTTGAGCCTCTTAAATCTGGAAGTCCATATCTCTTCCAATACTTGTGGGAAGTTTTCAGCTATTATTTCTTTAAATAGATTTTGTGTGCCTTTCTCCATCTCTTCTTGCTGGGCATATCTATAATGCAAATATTTGTTCATTTAATGGTGTGTCGTAAGCCTCATAGATTTTCTTTACTCTTCTTTACTCTTTTTTTTTGTCAACTGACTGGCTTATTTCAAAAGATCTGTCTTTAAGTTCAAAAATTATGTCTCCCTCTTGATTTAACCTGTTGTTGAAGCTCTAAATTATACTTTTTATTCATTCATTGAATTCTTTAGCTCCAAGATTTGTTTGATTCTTTTTAATGATATTTATCTCTTTGTTGGATTTCTACTTCAGATCATAAATTGTTTTTTCTTTTTTTTTTTGAGACAGTCTTACTCTGTCGCCCAGGCTGGAGTGCAGTGGTGTAGTCTTGGCTTACTGCAACCTCTGCCTCCTGGGTTCAAGTGATTCTCCTGCCTAAGACTCCCGAGTAACTGCGATTACAAATGTGCAACACCATGCCTGGCTAATTTTTGTATTTTTAGTAGAGATGGGGTTTCACCATGTTGGCCAGGCTGGTCCTGAACTCCTGACCTCAAGTGATCCCCCTGCCTCAGCTTCCCAATGTGTTGGGATTACAGGTGTGAGCCACCATGCCTGGCCATAAATTGTTTTCTTAATTTAGTTGAATGATGTTCCTGTGTTCTCTTCTGTCTCATTGAGTTTCCTTAAGATTATTTTGAATTCCTTTTCAGATACTTCATAAATGTATTTTTCTTTGTGATCTGTTACTCGAGGCCTATTTGAGTTTTGGGAGTGTCTTGTTTTCTTCCTTTTTCATGTTTCTTGTGTTTCTATGTTGATATCTGCACATCTAGTATAAAAGTCACTTTTTCTAATTTTGTGAAGTAGCTTTTGAGTGAGAAACTTTTTTCTGTAGGTGGGTTTTAGGATGCTAGTTGGTTGTAGAGTGTTGGATTTGGTTCTAAGTAAACTTGGTAATGTGGTCTCTGTGTAGTTTCTTCCGTTGTAAGCCTTGTCAGATAAGTCTGTGATCACCTCAATGGCCTAGATGTTTGTGATGGTGTGGTTTTTCTGAAGACAAGGGCACCAGGCTAAATGTTGGGCCAGAAAAATACATCTGTGGAGGACTGACAGGTAGTTCAGTGGGCTCTTGAGGAGGCAGTGGCAGCTGCTAGGCTGGCTGTCAGAGGCCAGGCATGGGCATTCACAGGTGCAGTGAGGCCAGATGGTTCTGCAGTGGTCTGTTCAGGGGGCAGGGCTACTGCCAGGCCTGCTATTATAGGCAAGGTAAGAGTACTAGTGGGGGCATTCAGTACCAGGTAGCTCTGTGTAGTTTGTCCAGATGAATTAGGTTACTGCAGGACCAGCTGTCAGGCTGTACTTGGGTATTCATGGGCACAGTGGAGCTGGGCAGGCTGCAGCAGTGTATCCTGCAGGCCAGGCTGCCATAGGACAAGCTGTCAGGCCAGGTGGGAGCTCACAAGGCTTGGTGGATCTGCTAGCTGTGCAGCATGGGTGTAGGCAGGCCCTGTGGCTGATAGGCTGTTCGGCAGCTTCTCTTGTATGCAGTTCCACCTGTTCTCTGGAGGGGGTGATACGCCGTATGGGTTCAGATTCTGGGTTCTTGGTCATTCCATCTGGTTTATGCTCTAGACAGCTGGAACCATGGTGTTACTGGCCCTTATGTGAACATCGTGGCACAATGGCAGGGCCTCAGCAATGGAGTCAGTTGCTAGTGACTGCAGAGCAGGACACATTCTAGTAGTGGTCCCAGTTTCAATATGACACCAAACTATAACAGTGTACAGACTTGACATTAACAGCTACTCTCCAGACTTGATTCAGAGCCTGTGAGAATTGAGATGCTCTCCTGTAGCAGGGACTGCAAGCATATGTGGAAGCAATGGAGGCCACTAGGGTTCTCCAGCTTATCTTTTCCTTGTAGAAAGAAGTTTCCTCTGACTCCAGGTTGATCTCCGTGTGAGAGACAGTGTGGCAGAGGGAAGATGTCTTGCTTTCCTCTCTATGGTACTCTTCTGCCTTTCTGTACTCTACAGAGTTTTTGCTGTTTCCCTGGTGCTCTCAGCATTCTTCCTCTGTCACTCTAGCTGAAATATAGTTTTTTATTCATGGTTTTTGTTCCTTTCTGTGGAGAGGATGAAATCCACGTAACTAATTGGCCATCTTGCTGATGTCACTCTCAGATGTTACGTATTTAATGCACATGAAGATGCTGAAAGACATAAAGGGAGAGAATTTATTCTGAGATCCTTGAGAGGTCATTTGCCTTAGCAAAATAGAAGGTTTTAGCTTCAGACAGAATTGTCTCCACGAATAACTGCCTTACTGTATACTTTTGAGCAAATTAATTAATCTCTTTAAGCCTCAGTGTCTTCATTTACAAACAAAGAATGCAATATACCATAACTCGCAGGATTACTGCAAATTATAACAGGTCATTTACATCAATGCCTTCGCACAATGCATTAAACAATGTTAAATGCAAAACAAAATCAAATCGAAACAAAAACGAAACAATGAAACATTGTTATTATCTGAAATAATCTCATTTACAAAATGGAGATAATAGTTCCTTTTAATAAATATTGTGAGAAGAAAATGAGTTTATATATGTAAATTGCCTAACAGTGCTTAGAACAAGATAGATAATCAAGAAATGATAGCTGTTATCATCACTGAATTTGCCATTGAAATAAAGTCATCTTTAACATGCTGAGGTCTTAAAGTGTTTATGATTTGGCGCCCTCTGATGTTCTTCATGGAACCTGCAATTTTTAATCAGTTGATAAGTGTTAAAAATATAATCAGTTAGTGATGATCATTTACACTCTATTTTGCCATATCAAAATAAGCTGTTTTTATTTTAAATTTCTATTTAAGTTTACTTACTTCTTAAGATAAACTCAATATGTTACACAAGACAATTTTAACCATTATGATAGAAAGCCAGTATGTTTTTTAATACATGCTAAAATAAAGACATGACTAGTAACATACAAAATTATTCATTTGAGTACCAACTAGAATCATACCTCATGCAGCACTTCAGAAAAGCTAATTTCATATAAATAGATTTTATGGTATGAGGGGTCAGGGAAGTTGTCACAAAAAAGTTATTTTTCAAAATTGAAGCAAGAATGATGAGAAGTTAGTTTGATAGGCAAGGAGACAAAGAACTTTCCCAGCAGAGACAAATGTACAAGTGAATGCAGAGAGTTGTGAAAACATTTGCCTCTTGGGGAAACTGTAAGTTGTTATAAACGGCTGGACCCCAGAGTGCAACGAATGATTGGCCAGAGATGGGCAATACAGGGCGAGAGGTGGGCAGTGGCCCCATTAGGCAAGGCCTCCTGTGTCTTACAGAAGACTGTGGACTTGCTTACTGTAAATTCATCATTTCCACAAAAATAGAGGCTCACGAAATGTTAAGAAATGTGCCCACCACCATTGAAATATGTATATTTGTGGTGGGTGTGTGTGTGTAGTCAAGTTTGGGAAATGCTGAGTTAAACCAAATTAAGCAGAATTTTGTTTTTTAACCATAGAAATTGTTACAATACAATAAAACTATAAGAGGGAGTGATAATATGAAGATTTTACAATGTGTTTGCTCTTGAAATCTGTTTACTTTGAAAAATGTTATCTGATTTGTTTTTATTTTCAAAGCAATATAGATAACAGCAGGTAGATAAAATTTTGAGATAACAATATGGTTGTGACTTTCATGGGGAAAAAACTACAGGCTGCCAAATAAGCTAGATGATGATTGAATCACCCCCAATCCACGTGTAGAAAATGTAGCACACTCACTGTGTATGTCATGAGTTTTAAACTATGAGAGCAAAAAACAGATTTTGAGTATAGCAAATTCAAGCAGTAATTTATGCTCCGTGAAAAAGACTCATTAAATAAAGTAATGGTCCTTGTTGGGAGAAATGATACAATCCAAGAGACAAAAAGAACTGACAAACTTCATAGAAAGATATAGAAATATTACATGCCAAGCAGAAATTAGTACAACATTAAGCAAATTTGAGTAATAGCAAATTGAGAATTGTGGTGGTGATAGAATAACACATATAATAAATGTTCCACAGCAATGCATAAATTACAGAATATAATAACTATAATTATTATAAATAAATAATGTATGTCAATATTCTGCTGCTTTTATGGAAAGCAACAGATCTAGGTGGAGCATTCTAGCTTATGAATTGTAGAAATCAGTTGTGACTATTATCATTGTGAGTTATTGAAACCAAATAAGGGAGTGCATGCGTGTGTGTGTGTGTGTGTGTGTGTGTGTGTGTGTGTGTTAGTGCAGGTAAGCTGGAAATAGGGAGAGGAGGATGGAGAAAAGATAATGAGGGAGAAAGCAAAACTCCTTGAATATGAGTTAAAGGGAAGAACACTTTTTTCCTACAGGCCATTGAATTATGCAAGCAGTTTGATGGATCTTGTTTGCTCTAAGATGATTTTCTTCACCAGCATCTAGAGTGGCTGCTATATTCATGTGACAGTTATGAGGAATAATTATGTATTTTCCTTACTGAACTGGTTTAAAATGTCACATTGCTTGAAAGTTCCTACAGCTTGTCAAATTGTGTTAATTTTCCTCATTTTTATAGTGAATGCTTTAAACTGTTGACCCAGCTCATGAATAGAGCAGCCCTTTTCTTCCTCCTCTGAAAAAACAGAAGATTGTTTAATAGATGTCATTAGATATGCAGAAAGGGAAGCATTCTGGTACAGATGAGGTCAATGTATTTAAGAGGAAGTTGTGTATTTTTTTTCTTTTTCCAAATTTGTCCACCAATATGGTGCAACATTACTTCAAGCAAATTTAATCCATTAGCCTTGGTTGTTGATTTGTATTTTCACTGAATATTCCATAATGTTTTTTTATAGGATGCACTGTGATAGTAATTATTTAAGTATTCCCAGGAATGGAGAGAAAGAAAACTAGAAATTGGAGGCAATTTGGCATAATGATTAAGAACGAAGGCTGAGGAGTTAATCTGAGTGGCCTTCACACAAGTGAAGGTGTAAACAGACCTTAGCCTACACCTGTGCCAATCACTGAGTTTTGGCCAATCAAACTTTTGAGTTGACCACCACACAATCTATGCATGTACAAAATTGCATTTGTATCCCATAAATTTATACAAAATATGCATTAACATATGACAAGGAATTTATATATTTCCCATTTGTAAGAACATATTTGGTTTTTAACAACAGTCTTCAAGGTATCCAGAGTAGTGACTCACAGGAAGATTTCAGACATCATCTGAAGAGTCAGGAGTTATTCTTGGTAAAGAGCTGTACTGACACCTCATTAACACACCAAGGCGATGTGTATCTACTTTGTTCCTCTTTCAGTGCATCCTAGTTCCATAGGGTAAGATTTTAAGATGACAACTATTACTTCTTTAATATCTAAGGAATAAGAAAGGAAAAACCAGGAATGGGAATATCTTGTATTAGTATTGTATATTTGAATTTTACAAATGAACATTTGAAATTCTTTAATTCTGACTATATGATAGACTAGGCAGCCAGATACCATTCCACTAAATACAAATGTAAATATACTTAAGTTGTTGAAAATGTTAAATATACTCTTTATACAAAGAGATAGGACTAAAAAATTGTAACTTAAATATGAGGAGTTGTCAGTGGGTACCTGGAGAAGCAAGGATCCTTGGAGGTATATGCAGTTTTCTATTTCCATGATGAGAGAAATAAAGGGGAATTACAAAGGGTGAGAAGCCAAAATGAAAAAATATCCTTTATAAAGTTTCAGCTCAAAAAGAACTATAACCTCAGATAAAGGAATTGTTAAATCAAGTTTAGCGTAAAGCTGCCTCCTTACATATTTTAAGTGAGGCCTAAAGGCTTTTCTGTACATCATGAACTATAACAAATGAAGGTGTAAACAGACCTTAGCCTACACCTGTGCCAGTCACTGAGTTTTGGCCAATCAAATGTAGCCAACTGTGTGAACTGTGTTCAAAGAAAGCAAACACTGAGCTGTAACCAACCCGACTGTTTCTTTACCTCTCTTCCATTTTCTATATGTCACTTTCCTTTTCCTGTCCACAAATCTTCTACCACGTGGCTGCTCTAGAGTCTCTACTCTGGCTGAGAAGGCTGCCCAATTCATGAATCATTCATTAAATTAAACTCCTTTTAATTTAATTCAGCTGAAGTTTTTCTTTTATCAGATAGCGACGAGGATGGAATCTGAAGTAGAGCTTCCAACGACCCTCAGGAGCGCTGAGTGACCAAGTGAAGTACCTGCAGGACTCATTTGTGTCCACTGATCTCTTGGAGAAGCTGAGGAGCATGGTAAGTTCTCTCTGGGATTTTGGAGCTCCGCGGATTTGTGTTTTGAGCTCTCCGAGTTTCTTTGAGCAAATTTCTGATCCAAACTGGCTTTGGAAGTCATGACAGAAACTGGACTGGGTCCAGGATCAGATCTGATCCAGTAATTAACTGACTTGGATCCAGTTAGAGCCCTCTCACATCTGACTGGATCAGAAAGAAACTGGTAGTAAACAGAAATATTGCAGGGATGTGAAAATTTGGCTTTTGAAAATTCAAAGGCATTTTTATGTTCTACCTCCGTTTTCACTTTTCTTGTGTGCTTAGGTAGGAAAAAAATCGTTGGCTAAGTCAATGAAGGGAACCTGAAAACAAAACCAACATTTTAGGTAAAAATGGGATCCTTAATTTCTGGAAAACTGAGTTCCTTCAAGCTTACACATGCATAACTGTTAGGCTCAGAAGTAGTGAAATCTTAGAGTAATGATAAAATCTTACTGAAGATAATTTACGTGGAACATTCCAAATGAACACAACTGCACTGAAGTGCATTTGAAAATGAGGGCTCCCAAATTAGTCTTCTCTAGGGTTGCCTGTTGATATGCAGAAGCTTCTAAAAAGATTTCAGCATTTTTATTTAAAGACTTTACAAAAAGCAAATAAAAACCTAAGTGACTAATTGATTTTAAACAATTAAATCTGCCTTGCACTATGGCTGTCAGGATTAGGCGTGTATAGGATCACTGGACACGGGGAGCTTTTTTCCTCCCTAAAGCGGGAAACATGAGAGCTGATAGGACTGCTGGAAAAGATCCCTTTGCAATTGACAAGCATCTGCCTGAACTTTTAATTCAGCATCACTGGGATGGGTGGGTCTTTCTCTGGCCTCCCTGAGCTCCTCACCTTGCCCACCCTGCCACAGGTAATGCTTTCCCCTCTCTCTCTCTCCTTTCCCTTACTCATCTTTTCTGTTACTCAGTGCAAACATCTTGCCCGAGACCACATGTTGAACTCTTTTAATCCACTTTAAATGGATTAAAGATGGCAGGGTCTGTCCAGGGACAAGTTTGAGACTTGCGAATTTGATACTGGGTGCTAAGCAGAGTGGCCAATGTCTGTGTTTTGTCTCATGTATTTTGCTCTGGCTGGAATGGAAAATGTATATTCAGGTCCTGCATGTAGCCGGTTGGGCAGCAACCTGCAAAATTGAGAGGATTTTGCTTGTGGTTCCAAGATTTTCCTTTGCGATGTGGCTTGGCTCCCAGAGCTACAGTGTGGTGAGCAGGGTCACTAAGGCTGCTCAGGGAAAGAGAATCCAGAAACCTGACATGCCGGCAAAAGGGAAAGCTGGGCGTGGTGGCTCACCCCTGTAATCCCAGCACTTTGGGAGGCCGAGGTGGGCAGCTCAGGAGGTCAGGAGTTCGAGACCAACCTGACCAATATGGTGAAACCCTATCTCTACTACAAATACAAAAATTAGCTGGGCATAGTGGCGCATGCTGTAATCTCAGCTACTCAGGAGGCTGAGCCAGGAGAATCGCTTGAACCCAGGAGGCGGAGGTTGCAGTGAACTGAGATTGCGCCACTGCACTCCAGCCTGGCTGACAGAGCAAGACTCTGTCTCAAGAAAAAAAAAGAAAGAAAGAAAGAAACTTAAAAACTGGCAAATGAAAAATCCTACAATCTTCTGTCTGTCTGCATAGTTATATATGTGTTGTGTGTGTAATGTTTATTTAAAAGAGCTCTAATTAATTGACTTAAAGAAAAATAAGTGCTTAAATATTTTGAAAGAAAATAAAAACTATAATTTGCTTTAGTTCATGCGACTTTAGTAATTTTTGGGACATAAAAACAGCTTAAAAGATCATTGGTAAAATAAAGACATTTGATCTAAATCAGGCAGGTCAGATATTAGGTTTACTCAATGCATCAAGGTTGTAAACTGGTTTGACTTTTGCAAATCGTTCAACTTGCCTGCTTTACAGTTAGGTAAGGCCTGGGGATAAGTGGAGTTAGTCATGCCCCTAGCTATACTGGACAGAGTCAGACCTTATCTGCACTTCTGTCTGGTGTCCTAGGCTCAGACCTAGTACTTAATTAAAATTGCTTACTGACCAGGTTTTTCACCAAGAGTTGCTAAGAGTTAACAGTATAACATGTACTCAAGACTACCAAAAAAATAGTTTTACATGCTACATGTGTGAGGAAAGTGAAATGTGCTGTTAGTAAGTGATTATAAGAAGGCATAGGAATGTACATTTTTGCCTAGTTTAGAGGGTTAAAGGATTGTTTTAAATTAAATAGGCTAGGAAAGAGATCCCCATGGCAGATGAGAGGCAGGACTAGATTGCAGCTCCGGACTGAGCAGCTTGTGGAAGGCACATTGTAAATTTTAGCTCCAGATTGACTCTAAGAACAAACCAGTAATCCCAAAAGGACCCACAGACTCTCTGAAGGAAGTGGACTGCTCCTGCGGAACCTGGGAGACACCCCAAGTACCGTGAGTGCCCCCTGCAGAAGTGAGAAAGGGAAATGGGTTATATATTTAGTTCAACCAAAATTACACGTGATTATTCTCTTCTCTTTTTCTTTTCTTTTTTTTTTTTTTTTTTGAGACGGAGTCTCACTCTGCTGCCAGGCTGGAGTGCGGTGGCGCGATCTCGGCTCACTGCGATCCCCACCTCCCAGGTTCAAGCACTTCACCTGCCTCGGCCTCCCCAGTAGCTGGGACTACAGGTGCGCACCACCACGCCCAGCTAATTTTTGTATTTTTAGTAGAGACGGGGTTTCACCACGTTGGCCAGGATGGTCTCGATCTCTTGACCTAAAGATCTGCCTGCCTCAGCCTCCCAAAGTGCTGAGATTACAAGCGTAAGCCACCGCCCCCAGCCTCTTTTCTTAATGTAATGTTAAAGTTTTAAAGTTTTCATTTTGTTCATTGGACAAGTAGAGGACATTAAATGAGAACTGGAAAAACTCAGAAATCAAATCACTCATACTTCCATAACTCCAACAGCCATAGATCAGTATAACAAAAATGTTATGTTTCCTTCAGTCTTTTTAAAACATGTTTTTTTCCTTGAAATGTGGTTGAAATACATTTTTCTATATAATTTTTACCTTTTTTTAATTTGAAGAACATTATATCATATTTTTTTCATTATACCATCTATTTTTTAATTCACCTCTCTTTGAAATCATAATTTTAAAGAACACTGAATGTTTCTCTAAGTAAATATACCAGTTTGTTTAAGAATTCTCCCACAATTGAAATTTTTGAGTTTTTGCAAATTTTTATGATAATAAGTCTCTATAAATAGAATTTTCTGCATAAAGTTTTTTCTGTACTTAGAAATGATTTTAAGATAGATTATTATAAGTGAAATTAGTGGGACAATTCTAATGTGATTTTGTGCATAAAATTTTTCTGCACTTAGAAATGATTTTAGGATAGATTACTATGAATGGGATTACTGGGACAATTTTAAAGGTTCCAGCCAATGTTAAATGTTAATGCTAAATGTCGAAAGAGTTGCATCAACTTACTCTCCCTCATTTCCCACTTCACAGAATGTTAACCTTGTGTTAGAAAGTGGGATCATACATGAAATTGTAGTTTGGATGTTGTTTCCAGTCTGTGTGAATAATGCCATCTTCCAACCAGTTGTGCAAGCCTGCCATCAGAGTGAATCTCATGACACTTTCATTTCCTTCATCCACCATGCATAATCCATACCACATCTTACATCTTATTGATTTTATCTTCCAAGTACTTCTCACATTCCTCCAGTTCTGTTTTCACAAACATCACTCTTGTCTGTTCTGATCTGTCTATCCCTGCAACTATCCTTTTAAAACTTTCATTTAATTATAAAATTATAAAAATAATACTGTAAAGGATGTAGTACAAAATAAATCCTGTGTGCTTACTACCTAATTCTATCAAATTCTTACATTTTTACCAATGTTGTGTCAGATTTTAAAATAAAACACTACTAAAATTGTTAAAGCCCTGTGTGCTTCTACTTGATTCCATTCTCTTCCCTTCCTTCCATGTTATTATGAATTTGCTACATTTCATTCCTGGAAATGTTTTATACTATTGATATAAAATCTTTATATAGTATAAAATCTTTTATGCTATTGATACTATGTCTTACCCATTAGTATCATAAGGCATTGTTTCACATATTTTGGAAGTCTATAGAAAAAAAGAGTATAGTAAATATTTTATAAGTTGCTTTTTTTTGCAACATTATATTTTTGACATTTAACCATAGTGATATTTGTAACTCCAATTACTTTATTTCAACTTACCTGTTGTATTTCACAGAAATATACCCTTATTTATCCATTGTCTGATTGCTAGAAATTTAGGCTGCTTAAAACTTTTTGCTATTACAACCAATACAACAATCAGTATCTGTGCATGTTTCCTGGTGTGTGTGGGCAAAGGTTTCTTTAAGTTTGGGGTGTAGATCTGTCTCTTCAACTCTACTAGATATTGCCAAATTGTCCTCCAAAGCTAACATCTAAATTTACACTTCCACCAATAATGGGTGAGAATTCGTAATTCTCCTTATCCTACCCACACAATTGTTAGTTCTTTTTACCTTTTAAAGATTGATGAATATGCAGTAGTATCTTATGATGTGAATTTGCATTTCTTTGACTTCCAGTGAATTTGAGTACTTTTCATCAATTTATGGACCATTGATGTTTCTTCTTCTTGAATTAGATTTTGTTTGTTTGTTTGTTTGTTTTTTACTGTATTAGGCCATTCTTGCATTGCTATAAAGAAATACCTGAGGCTAGGTAACTTATAAAGAAAGGGGCTTTATCTGTTCCACGGTTCTGCAGGCCCTAGTTTATATGAAGCATGGCACTGGTATCTGCATGGTTTCTGGTGAGTGCTCCAGGGAGCTTTTACTCATGGCAGAAGGTAAACAGGAGCAGATGTCTCAGATGGTGAGAATATGAGCAAGAGAGAGAGTGAGGGGGTGATACCACACTTTACAACAACCAGAGCGCTGGAGAACTCACTCATTATCCAAATATAGCAAAAGCCTGGAGGGATCCAACCCTGTAACCCAAACACCTCCCACCAGGCCCCACCTCAAACATTGGAGATTACATCTCAGCATGAGATTTGTGCAGAGACAAATATCCAAACTATCTCACTTACCTTTGACCACTTTTATTAGGTTAATATCTATTTGTCTTGATTTGTAAGTGATTAAAACATTTATCCTTGACTTAATAAAATTATAACATTAAATGGTGGTTTTGCCTTCTTTCCAGACAATGCAGTATTCTTAGAGCACTTTAACTCCTGATATAGATGCAATTATAACATATTCCTTGTCTTTTTCTAGATCTTTCAAAACTCACAATGCTCTAGAGATGTATGTCCATTGTGCGTCCTTCCTTCCCCCTTACCTCTCGTGGCATTAAAATGTTTCATTCTCTTTCATCAATTACATGCCCAGTTGATTCTTAAGCACTGATCACAGTATGAAAACTTGAAACTCCAGGCCGGGGTGTCCAATCTTTTGGCTTCTCTGGGCCACATTGGAAGAAGAATTGTCATAGTTCACACATAAAATATACTAACACTAAAAAAATAGCTGCTGAGCTAAGAAAAAAAAAAAACCTCAAAAAAACCCGCATAATGTTTTAAGAACACATTTATTAATTTGTGTTGGGCTGTATTCAAAGCTGTTCTGGGCAGCATGCGGCCCTCCAGTGCAGGTTGAACAAGTTTGCTGTAAGCAATCCAATTCAATCCTTCCCAGTTAAAAAAAAAAAAAAGCAGAAGAAAAAGCACACAAGTAGACAAAGCCTTCAAAACACAACCTGAATTCATTGCTTAAAGTCCAGTTCTTTGTTTTGTGTATCACTTTAAGAGTTGGTGTGTGGGCTCTGTGCCATAAATTTTAATTCGTGCATATTTTAAACCCTAAAATGACACTATTTTAAATTATATTATGCAGTCTGTTTATTTTGCTTTACCACTCATATTCACCATTCCAATTGCTTTTCATTTCATTCTGTATTTTTTACCTTTCATCCAGATTCATTTTCTTCTTGCCTGAATAAAGTTCTTTTACATTTTATTTGAAAATTTGACAATCAGATTTCATCAGACAGTATAAGTGGCTCCAATACTCCACTGCTTTCATTGCTACATTTTCTGGAGTTGAAACCATCCATTAATCAGTTCAACCTAAATTGGTAAAGTGATACACACACATGCTTAATACACTATGGAACTTGAATTGCCTCATTTTCTTTAGAACGCTGGCAATGATAGTAATAATTTTTCATAATGTCTTTTCTAAGACTGTTCTTGTTGGGTTTTGGCATCAAGGATATAGCTATACAACGTCTTGTAGAGTCTAGAGAATTTAGCCCTTTTTCTACTGATGAAGTTTAGGACATACCATCCCAAAATATGACTCCAGCATATCAGAATAGGCCACCCCTAAATATGCCACTTTGACATATTGATTACTTTGAGCTAAAAAACAAAAAAATTGAGAGCCAGCCAAAGAAAGAAAAGCTCTATCTCTCCTTCAACTTCCTAAAGTAAAACATAAAACTTCCCTTGTGTGCAGGAATTTAGAACTTCCCTTGTGTGCAGGAACTAATAAAGGAAATTTTTATTAGTAAAGATATGTGACAATTTGTATCACCTGAGAGACTTTTACTTGCATAACAAGGCAATCTCTATTCACCATACATATCCTCCACTTGTCCTTCCATAATTTTCCTCTACCATAACCTAGCATCCCTAAACCCCTATTCCATTCTGTAGGTCCAGATAATATGTAAGTCCAAATTATCTGGTGAGTCTTACATTTTTGTTGAACTCCTATATGGACATAATTAAAATTGTTTTTCTCCTGTTGTTCTTTCTTATTTCAATTTAATCCATAGACCAGCCAAATAACCTGGAAGCGTAGATGGAAACATTTTTTATTATCCTCTACATCTTTTTGGTAACTATTTTTTAATTTGCTAATGTTGGTCATTTTTGATGGATAGAGTGTTTAATTTTTGAAGCCACTCATGTTAATCTTTCCCTTTATGATTTCTCTCCATCACTTTTGAACTCTGGAAGTACTACTCAAACCTTAAAACATAATATTCTATTATATTCTCTTCTTGCTTTTCTACATTTTAAAAATATTTAATATTTTAATTTCTATGAATTAATTTATATATGTGGAGCAAAACAAATGTATAAACTGAATTTTTCAAAGTTCAAAATCAGAACCTTAAATGAATGATGAAAATTCTTGGATTCTTCTTCTCATTTTTAAATAAAATTTATAAACTTTTTGGTTAGTCTTAGTAAAGGTAATTCACAGATTTTCACTAAGAGAACATGATTGTTTTATGCTTAAACAATTGTTTAAAGTTTTGAAATTAATAAACGAATGTAACAATTCTGTAAACATGAGCAACAAAATAAAACAGAGTTTCTTTTTTTACATAGATTGTGTCATCGATTGGAATTAGTGAATGTAAAATGTAGATAATTCCTGAATTAATTATAACCTAGTAATGTAAGGGAGGCAAAGGTGTGACACTTTTCCTCACCCATCATAAGGGTCACAGCAACACTCCTGTAACAAAAGACAAATTAATAAGGCAAAAGCATAACAAATTTATGTAATCAAAGTTTATCGTGACACAGGATACTTCAGAAGGAAATAACCCAGGTAAAACAGTGTATTTTAATGCTTACATTCGTTGAAGAATAGACAGCTGTGTAGACATGTGATTGGACAAAAGGGAATGATCTTATGGTAATAGAGTGAGGAGGAAAACCCAGCAAGGCCTCACTGTTCAGCTTCTTCTCCGTCTCTCTGTGTGACCTTCCTTCCTCCTGGATATGAAGGAGGCCCCTCTGGAATGAGAGTCTTATGATCTACTATCAAACAAGGTAGATTAGACATTTTCCTTATGGCCAACTGTCATACTGAAAGGCAGGTTAAGGTTAGAATAATGTTTCTAGGTTTTATGGCTGCCTTTCGGAGTGAGGGGTTCTAGTTTCTATGACCCACTAATGTGGTTTGGCTTTGTACCCACCCCAATCTCATCTTGAATTTTAATCCCCATAATCCACATGTGTCATGGGAGGGACCTGGTGGGAGGTAATTGAATCCTGGGGGTAGTTTCTCCCATACTGTTCTCATGATAGTGAAAGAGCCCTCACATGATCTGATAGTTTTATTTTGTATTATTTATTTTTTTGAGACAGAGTCTCGCTCTGTCGCCCAGGGTGGAGTGCAGTGGCGCAATCTTGGCTCTGCCTGCAACAACCTCCGCCTCCTGGGTTGAAGTGATTCCCACAGCTCACACTCCTGAGTAGCTGTGTTATAGGCCCACAACACCATGCCTGGCTAATTATTGTATTTTTAGTAGCGATGGGGTTTGGCCATGTTGGTCAGGCTGGTCTCAAACTCCTGACCTCATGATCCGCCCACCTCGGCCTCCCAAAGTGCTGGGATTACAGTTTATTTTTTTATTTTAATTTTTTGTTTGAGACAGAGTCTCGCTCAGTCGCCAGGCACCAGGCTGGAGTGCAGTGGCATGATCTCAGCTCACTGCAACCTCCACCTCCTGGGTTCAAGCGATTCTCCTGCCTCAGCCTCCTGAGTAGCTGGGATTGCAGATGCATGCCACCAAGCTGGCTAAGCTTTTGCATTTTTAGTAGAAACGGGGTTTCGCAATGTTAACCAGGCTGGTCTCTAACTCCTGACCTTAGATAATCCGCCCACCTCGGCCTCCCAAAGTGCTGAGATTACAGGTGTGAGCCACGGCTCCTGGCCCTGATGGTTTTATAAGTGTCTGGCATTTCCCCTGTGGCAGTCATTCTCTCTCCTGCTGCCCTGTGAAGAGGTGCCTTCCTCCATGATTATAAGTTTCCTGGGGTCTTCCCAACCATATGGAACTGTGAGTCAGTCAAACCTCTTTTCTTATAAATTACCCAGTCTCAGGTATCTCTTCATGGCAGCGTGAGAACAAGTGAATACACCACCATGGGGAAGAGGAATTCTGGTTTTTATAATTTGCTTTGGGTGGAAGATAGGAGTGGGAGATAGGAGGGTAGGAGAAGGTCAGAGGGAGACTTTGCATCTGAGGCTGCTTCTGAGGCCTTCCAGTACTTCCTTTGGTTCAAAGTACTCAGTATACCAAAGTGCTACGCTTTGGGGTATTGTTCTCTGAGCCCCAACAGCATTATATAAGATATATTTGACTTCCAATTTTTCTGATATAAATTTGCTTGATAAACTGATTGTAGGAATATTCTCTAAAAAATTGAATTCTGTTCTTCAGCTGTTACTCATGATAAAGACTTACCACCAAAAAGCAAAAACTCCTAAGAGATAGCTTATGAGAATGTATTTCTTTGCACAATTCTGTAAGTGCATTTTCTTTGCTGGCTTTTATTCAAAAGTTTAATAATATTTGAAGAACTGAATTTTGTAGTGCTTATAAGAATTTTTAAATTCCAAAATGATTCCTTAAATAATTATTAATGCTAAACATCGTTTTCTTCTTCCACAATATGCTGAAACATTGGGTAATATACATTATTTCAAATTCAAGTTTAAATTGTTTCATTCTATTTTATGGTTTCCCAAATCAAAAATTAATTCACTTATTTACATCCCTAGCAGAGCTGACTTTCTCACAGGGTCTTAACTGAGACAAAGCCTATCTAGTGGCCAGGTCCTTGAATTTGACATCAGTTAGTGTAACAGAGCTTACTGTGCCATATTCCTGTTAACCTACTACAAAGTTTCTAAAACATTTTGTATTGTCCATCATGTTTATTTAAGATCCAGTTTAGGCTGCTTCAATATGTGAAAGTCACTTTGAAGATTTAGAAACTCGCTCTTGTTGTCGCTAAGCAATTATTTGCTGTTTGCAGTGTTGTTTGTGATCTACTCTGTGATCGTGAACAGTAGATGTGTTTGCCATCATCAAGCTATCCCCCAGATTTCTGCTTACCAAAATTAATGAGCCTTCTTGGCTCTTTTAAGTTTCCCTAAGGACATTATCAATAATCTTTATGACATTCTACTTAACCTTTCTTTAATTTGTCTATGTCACCTGTAAACAATGAGTCCAGAAGTGCGCATTTGTGTGAGAAGAACCTCATGACACACGACTTTATTTTTATTTTCTGAGAATGGTGTAGCAACATTCATTTACTTAAAGGTCAAACTATGCAAGGGGAGCCATGGAAAACATTGCCACCAACATAATAATCCTCTAATCAGCAAAAAGCCATCGTGGTGCTGTAAAGAAAAAACAAGCATCTTTGATTATGTAAGTACAAAATTTTGTTCTTCTTCTTCTTTCTTCTTTATTTATTTATTTTTTGAGACAGAGTCTGGCTCTACCACCCAGGCTGGAGTGAAGTGGCATGATCCTGGCTCACTGCAACCTCTGCCTCCTGGGTTCAAGCAGTTCTCCTACCTCAGTCTCCTAAGTAGCTAGGACACAGGCGTGCACTATCACGCCTGGCTAATTTTTGTATTTTTAGTAGAGATAGGCTTTTACTGTGTTGATTAGGCTGTTCTTGAACTCCTGACCTCAGGTAATTCACCTGCCTCAGCCTCCCAAAGTGCTGGGATTACAGGCTTGGCCACCATGCCCAGCCAATAAGTAAAAAATCTAAGGAATTAAAAAAAGAAAAGTAATTTACTTCATTGTGAGGCCTTTGGCTTTTTATTCTGTCTTTTTGTGTCTCCTCCTTTGAGTTCTCTTGTTTCCATTTCCCCTGCCTTATTCAGTATTGGCCTAACCTAGTAGACAGCACATTCATTTTCTTTCTTCCCTTAGTGATACTGAAAGAACTGAACATTTTTGAAAAGAAACTTAATAAAAACTAAGCAGAAAAAAGTACTAAAAAGTAAACAAAAGAGATGCAAGCAGCATGAAAGCAACCAATTTTGCCAAGTACAGGTTTTGGAATGTAAGATAACCAAGTGTTAACCATAGAATGGCTGGTGCAGGCCTGGGTTCCTTTCCTCCTAGCATCTCAGATTCCTTTTCTCTGATTTTCACATCCCAATCTGAATGCCCATGGAAGTCATGTTTTCGTAGTCCTCGTTGTTGCTCCTCTCTCAAGAAAAGAAATTGGGTCAGAAAACTGGTCAGTCTGAGGTCAAATGTATTAGTTCTTCCCTGGGAAGAACTAATGTGGATCAGTTAAACATCAAAAAAGAGAAGGAACTTTTAGTACTATCCCAATGCAGAGTTACATAGCAATAGCCATATCAGTCATTTTTCTCTTGCTTTTCTCCTCTTTCAGTAGGAAAGAGGCAAAGCCTCTCTTAATGATGCAAGAATTTTCCTTCACTACTTAGTTTGATTTGCAATGGAGGTACCCCATTTATTTGGCCCATGGAGCTCAACCTCTTGTGAAAGGGAGTGTGTGAGCAAGCGAGTACAGGATCCAGCTGGCCACTTTGGGTGCTGGCAGTAGCAGGGTCTATGTAGGCCCCACAGTGGCACCCAGGTGGGGCTGCCTGCGACCCCTGAAGCCCCAGAGGGCATGTTACAATGCTGTCTTAGCTCTGCCATGCATGAACAGTGGTGTGTTATCAGCTCAGTGGGCTCGTTGCCTCGTCACATGAGGCAGTTGTCCCCTACTAGTGAGGGCAAAGGGCCAGTGTGAAAGCCTTTTTTGGGTACTGCCTGCTACCTGCCCTCAGTGGGTCCTGAGCTCTTTCTCTGGCATCCAAGAAGAAGTAGGTCACGCAGACACTTAAAGGATGGTAGAGGTGGAGAATTTTATTTAGCAGTGGAAGTGGCTCTCCGCAGAGAGGGGAACTGGAGAGAGGATGAGATGGGCAGATAATCTTCCCTGAAGTCTGGCCATAAGGATGGTGGAGGTAGAGAATTTTATTTAGCAATGGAAGTGGCTCTCAGCACAGAAGGGAGTTGGAGAGGGGATGAGATGGGCAGATAATCTTCCCTGAAGTCTGGCCATCTTTGGCTGGCTCTTCCCTGTGGTCAAGTGGCCTCACTAAAGTTAAGCTGTCTCCCTTTGAAGTCCAGCTGTCCTTCTGAGGTCAAGTTGCCTCTCTCCAGTGAAGCTTCTTCTCCCCCTTCCGACTGAGTCTGGGGTCTTTATAGGCACAGGATGGGGAGTTGGGTGGGCCATAAGTAGTTTTGGAAAAGGCAACATTTAATTGGTAAAAAGACACTAGTCAGAGAGAGCCAATCAGAAGAGAACAGACAAACGGGAATAGACGTTTTCACTTTGGGCTATGAGTTTCAGGCTTTTCGGCTTGGAGGCGGGGTTTTGCCAGGGACCTGTCTCTGTCTGCCTAGAATTTTTCTGCCTTCTGCCTCTGTCATTAAGACCTTTCTTGGCCAATGATACTGGGGCTCAGAACACAGTACCTCAATGTATGGCACTTTGGCATGCTAATTACTTTGAACTAAAGAAGATTGGAAGGCCTCAGAAGCAAGTTTTCTTTGACCTTCTTCTGCTCTCCTGCTTCCTGCCCCTTTGTTTTCCCCAAAGAGAGTCATAGAAACTAAAATTCTTTTCTCCCAGTGTAGGTCATAGAATCTGGAATCCCTGTTCGAGAAAGCAAGCCTTAAAAATCCCCAAAAGTCTCTCTTCTTTCCTCTCCTTCTCTTTCCAGAGAAATTCTGCCTACCACCTGGAAAGAAGGAATGCCACACAGAAAGGCCTAGAAGAATTCAAATAGCCAGACCTTGCTGGATTTCCCCCATCAGTCTATTACCAGTAACTTACACTCTTTTATCCAATTGCATTTCCTCACAGCTGTCCATTCTTCATTGAATTTAAGGCTAAAAACAGGTTTCCCTGTATTCTTGTGTCTTCATTTCTGAAGGCTCCCATGTAACCCAAATCTTTGATTACATAAATTTGTTATGCCTATGTCTTGCTGTGATGCTTAATACTGAGTGTCAACTTGATTGGACTGAAGGACACAGAGTATTGATCCTGGATGTGTCTGTGAGGGTGTTGCCAAAGGATATTAACATTGGAGTCTGTGGGCTGGAAAAGGCAGGCCCACCCTTATTCTTGGTGGGCACCATCTAATCAACTGCCAGTGTGTCTAGAATATAAAGCAGGCAGAAAAATATGAAAAGACTAGATTGGCCTAATCTCCCAGCCTGTATCTTTCTCCTGTCCAGATTCTTCCCGAGCTCCAACATCAGACTCCAAGTTCTTTAGTTTTGGGACTCGGACTGGCTCTCCTTGGTCCTCAGCATGCAGATAGCCTATTGTAGGACCTTGTGATCATGTGGGTTAATAAACTCCCCCCTCTCTCTCTCTCTCTAGATATATCTATATATATAGATATAGATACAGATATAGATATATGTAGAAATATATATACACACACACATATATCCTATTAGTTTTGTGTGTGTATATATGTACACATATGTGTATATATATATACATACACGTATGTGTGTGTATATATATATGTGTGTGTGTGTGTATATATATCTCCTATGAGTTCTTTTTCTCTAGAGAACCCTGACCAATACACTTCCTAACCTCTCTTTTGTTATAGGAGGCTTAGCTATGACCCTTAGGGTGGGTGAGAAAAGGCATCACTCCTTTCCCTTCCTATAGTGGCATCTGTTAAGGAATCAGGTGAACAATGACTGACAACAGAGGGAAACAGAAAAACTCCAAAAGCAGCTGTTTGTGGAAATTAGGGTCAAAAATTTCCATCCCTGCCTAGGCTCAGAGGGCATTCCTACACTGTAGGCATCCCTGTATTGTACAGGGTAATAATTTTTGCTTGTAATGACTCTGAGTTGTCAAGAAAAAGGCACTGCTGTGGTTCTCACCTGAGAGTGATTTTGCCCGCCAGGACACATGTGGCAATGTAGGGAGACATTTTTTATTGTGATGATCATAGGGTACTACTGTCTATCTCTAGTGGGTAGAGGCCAGTGACGTTCCTAAACATCCTACAGCACAAGAATTATCCAGCAAAAATGTTGGTAGTGCCAATGTTGAGAAACCCTGAATTAAAATCTCAAAGACCTAATACATTTTAACTGCATTTTAGAGTTTGTTAGTAAAAGCAATTATATGTTTCTCAAAAAGTTTTAAAGGATAAAGGAGCAAGCTTTAGCATATGGGAACCTCAGGATACAATTAAATAATATATCTTCTTATAATGAAAAAGAAAGCATCTTTATCCTCTAAGTTATCTGAACATCCATGCATTATTTACAGTCCAGTGAATATGTCTAAAAATTTTAGTGGAATGTAGAAAAGACAAAACTTGTTCACTAAGCTTTGTGTAAAACATTGCATGTAATTCATTCAATTTGTTGGGAAGCTACAACTTTTTGAGGGATAAACATGAAATATTTGTACTTTATGAAATAATTATTCTTTCAACTGGCTGAATAGTGGCTCTTTTTCAGGCATCTGGTCAAGATTTATTAATTTTTGTTGGTTTTTAGTAATTAGAACAGTCTCATATTGGTATATGATTTAGTTTTCTCAATGTCAAAGTAATTTTTTTTTAATGGAGTCTTGCTCTGTCACCCAGGCTGGAGTGCAATGGCACAATTTTGGCTCACTGCAACCTCCACCTCTAAGGTTCAAGAGATTCTTCTGCCTCAGCCTCCTGACTTTTTGGGATTACAGGTGCCCACCACCATGCCCTGCTAATTTTTGTATTTTTAGTAAAGATGGGGTTTTGCCATGTTGGTCAGGCTGGTCTCGAACTCCTGACCTCAGGTGATCCACTTGGCTCAGCCTCCCAAAGTGCAAAGTAAATCTTATAGGGGAGGAAAAGTTTCCTTAACCTTCCTAGGGCTCTTGGATAGGTCTGAAATAAAAACTGACAAAGACAGATTAACAGGAGAAAAGCATATTTATTTAACCAAAAGCAACTTATTTAATCAAAGTTTTATGTGACAGGGAGCCTTCATAAATGAAGAAAACTCTATTTTTATGCTTAATTTTATGTTCAGCGAAGAATGCACAGCCATGAGGAAATGTGATTGAACAAAAGGGGTATGATCTAATGGTAATAGGTTGAGAGGGGAAAGCTAGTGATAAGGTTTGGATCTGTATTCTCGCAAAATCTTGTATTGAAATGTAATCCCCGGTGTTGGAGGTAGGGTTCAGTGAGAGGTGTTTGGCTCATGGGAGCAGCTTCCTCATGAATGGCTTAGCGCCATCCCCTTGCTGATAAGTGAGTTCATGCGCTATCTGGTTGTTTAAAACAGTGCGGTACCTCTCCCATTCTCTCTCTCTCTCTCACTCTTCTCTTACCATGTGACATGCTGACTCTTGCTTCACCTTCTGCCATGAGTAAAATCTCCCTGCAACCTCCCTGGAAGCCAAGCAGATGCTGAAGTCATGCTTCCTATACAGTCTGCAGGACTGAGAGCCAATTAAACTTCTTTTTAAAATAAATCACCCAGTCTCAATTATTTATAACAACGTAAGAATGGCCTAACATACCCAGCAAGGCCTGGCTGCTTGGATACTTGTTGGCCTCTTGGTGTGGCGCTCCTTTCTGCAGGGTGTGGGCGCGGAATCACACTAGAATGAGGGTCTTATTACCTACTATTAGTCAAGGTAGGCCAAATAATTTATGGCTGGCTCCTACACAGAAAGGTGGGGCAAAGTTAGAGTAATGTACTTGAATGCTTTGAACTGAAGGAAAGGGATCTAGTATTTGGCATGCCAGGGCACTATACTTTGGTGTATACTGTTCTAAGCCTCAACAATCTCTTTTCCTCTTCTCTCAGCACTGCTTGGAAAATTTTGTGTGTGTGTGTTTGTGTGTGTGCGTGTGCATGTGTGTGTGTGCGTGTGTGTGTGTGTTGGAAGGTTATGATGTAAAAGTCAGCTTGGTTTTGGGGTGTCTATGGACTCTGTCACTTCTGGGTACCAACTCCTCCTGACCAAGTGTGCAGGATGAGAATTGAGAGGAAGGGGAAAAGAAAACCCAAATGACTTCCTATCCAGAAGGAAGAGGTTGACAGCTTGTTCGCTCACCAGCAGCTCCCGCAGGCCCTGGTGGGCCCCGCCAGGCCTGGTGCCTCACCTCTCGGTGGGTGTCCACTTCACCTCTAGCTTTCTACTTCAGTGGTTCTGGCTAGTCTGCAGCCCACTAATCTCCCCTGGCCTCCTCCAAAGCCAACTTTCTGGTGGGTAGACTCCACTTTCCAGGTTTCCTGAGAACTGGGGTTTTGGTAGAGGTGGAAAAAAGGTGGTGCTGAACCTCTTTCTGAGCAATCAAACTATCTCTCCTCATTCCTTTTGCCCAGCTTAGTAGCATGATGTGGGGTGAGGTCAGTAAGTCCTCCAGCTAGGCTGAGTTCTGAGTGCTTCTCCTTTTGTGTGGCCCCTCCTACCCTCATGAATGATTCCATTGCACCCTTTTCTTCACGTGGCTTCGGGAAGTGGAGGCTGCCTTTCTCCTGCTTCCTGAGAGTATTGGCTTACTAGCTAGTTCTTTCTCCCCGCTAACTTCCACACCCCACCTGGAGCTTCAAGGAAATTCCTCTCTGCCTTCCTACACCACTTGAGAGGGTGAAAAATTCAAAGTGACAATGAACACTTGTTCTATCCCTAAGGTTTCTCAAAACTATCTGGCCATCAGAGTTCCCAATGCAATTGTCAAGGCCAGGTCCTCTTTGCTCTGATGGGAGTAGGGAGAGGAAGGGTGAAATCTGCAGGCAGAGCCATGTCTAAGTCTTTCACACTTATCTGCCCTCCCAGCTTTTTTTTCCTCTCCAACTCCCCCGGACTTAGGGGTAAAAATTCTTATGCTGCCTGCTCATATTCCCTTTCCATTATTTTCTGTTTACTTGGGTGACAACTTTTTAATTTAAACTGAGAATATAGAACCTTTCATCTTTGTTGTGAACAGTTTCTAAAATGGTCATTGTCAATCTTGGAAGCACATCAATATTACGGAGAGAGATTTCCAAAGACAAATCAGAATACTTCGGGGGGTAGAACCCAGGTATCAGAAATGTTTAAAAGCCACTCATGTGGTGCTGATGTAAAAGACAATTGGGAACCACTGCTTTAAAAGTACAGGTATCCAGTGGGATATGAGAGAAAGAACACATCCATTAATATGTCATATAACATCCTGACACAAATGCAGAAAGCCAGGCACAGAGAGGCTGAGAAAATTGCTTTAGGTGATATAGCTGGTAGTTTTCAGAGTGGGAATCTAACAGAATCCCACAGTTCAGGTTCTCCTTCCATGTATTTGTAAGGTTCATAGGCCAGAGCAGCATACTTCACCTGTCCTTTCTACTCCTTCCTCTCCTTTCTGTGCCCTGCCCACCTTTCAGGATGCCTTCAGACCCACACATTGCAAGTGACCAGACTGGTGTAAGTAAAAACTGTTGAATACACTTTCCCTTTGAACAGTTGAGAGTTCTGCTGCATTTTACCCCTACAGAATGATCAACTTTGTAAACAAACTTTGTTCTTAAATGAGTTACAGTGCTGTTGGTAGAGGCGTGAGCTGATATTTCTTACGCCGTGTCATGCTTTCTAATCACATTACCAGGCAAGCCTTGGAACAGGACTGAGGGTTTCTAGCCTTGTCTGAAGACATGACGGCCTCATGTTAATATTAATGTTAATGTTAATATTAATGTTAATATCAACCCCAATATTAATGTTAAAGCAACAAAATACGTTAAGTAAGGCGTTTTCAAACAGAATTTCATTGATTCAGTCAAACACTTGCCCAGTGTTTCCTATGGAGAGTGGCCATAGAGATGAACTACTTTAAAGAAGTTAAGGAAATTCACCATCATAAGTGACAAGGAAAAGACTTTACAAAATATTAAATATTCCTTTTTAGAATATGTTAACTTCAATAATAGTCTTCTCTGGCTAAATCATTATTTGGGCGATAACACAAACTTACCTGGCTAATTCGTTTACTCTTTAAGGCACAGCTGAGGCCAGTATTTTGAAAGAAACCTTTCTGTATCTTCTCACCAGCCTGAACTAGGAGGCTTCCCTCAGTGCTCACAGACGCCCTGGGCTCACCCACTGGCACAGCCTTACCACAAGGCACTGCTTTATAAAAAACCTGTTTATCCCTCCTTCTCACCCGATCGTGAACTCCCTGGTTAGGAAGGATCATGTCCTTTACCCACACCCTTAACATCTAGCACAGTTCCTGGCACACAGCTGTTCAATAACTATTTTGGAATAAATACCAATGTTTTATAATGATAAACAATGATTGAAAAATTTAAAGAGTAGTAACTTAAAATGTTATAAATCAGAAAAAGAAGCCAGAGTGTAGATGAAGCTTAGATGACTCAAGCTGGAAAGTCATTAACTATTTTTAGCTTTTTTTAGCAGCTGGGAGTCAACCCTAACCTGGTGTTTAATTTCCAGGATAGAGAAGACCAGAACAACTGAATAGACTCTAAAAGTGATTTAATCACTGATTCTTCACTTCATGCATCCCTGGTCACTATTACCAAAAGTCATTTAAAAGCCCTGTGCTTAGCATTCTACACAGCAATTTTATTGGCAATGATTACAAATCAGTGAGATCTTCAGCATAACAAAAACCACACTGAGGCATTTGTACATGTGCCAGGAAACATGAGTAATATTCCTTCTTTCAAGAAAAATATGTAAGATTCCATTTATGTTTATTAGTCTATACTGTGCAAATAACATGGGCATGGATAAAATGTAACCTACTGGTTAGTTAATAGTTTATTCAATCTATCGTTTTGAGCTATGAAATTTTTATAAGACTTTTTGGCAGAAATTATGGGAGGTTTAATATACCCACACTCAACCCTGACAGACTTTATCATCTATTTTAAGAAAAGAAGAGAAAAAAAAAACCCAAATCACAAACTATTCAAGACCAAATGTAAATAAATATTATATTACATATTACAGATGAAGATTGTGTAGATGTTGAGAAAAAGGAAAGATCTGTAACAGCCAAAAGCCAGTGGAGTAGAGATGGGAGCTGATATTTCTTACTGCTTATCATTCTTTCTAATCACGTTACTAGGCAAGCCTTGGAACAGGACTGTGAGTTTCTAGTCCTGTTTGTAAACTTGTTGGCCTTATCAACCTACAAGTACAACCTATAGGCACACATGGACAGAGACCCCAGAAGACTCAATTTCCCACTGAGGAAAAACAAGGCAGCCCTGCCTTCTTGTTTCATCTCTCCAGCCTATAAATAGACCTTTTGTGTGTGTGTGTGTGTGATTTTTCTGGGCCCCCAAGCATAGCATTGAAGTACTGTATAGTGTTCCTAGGTGCAAGAAGGCTGTGATGAGCCTTAGAGAGAAAATACAGACATTAAACAAGCTTAATAAACTTTGTTCCGGTATGAGTTCTAGTGCTGTTGGCTGTGAGCTCAAAGTTAATGAAGCAACAATATACATGATATACATTAAATAAGGTGTCTTTAAACTAAAATATACATAAAACAAAATTATGTATTGATCAGTTGACAAAAATGTTGGAACTAAGGCTTGTGGAAACCTAACTTTGTATCGCCACTAAGAGTAATGGCTCAGTATTGTAAAACCATGTTCTCTTCCTCTGTCCAGGGCATTTGTCCCATACTGCAAACCTCAAGGACAACTTTGGTTGCATCAGACCTTTACAGGCACACCTCATCTTACTGCGCTTCTCTTCACTATGTTTCACAGATGTTGCATTTTGTTGTTGGTGGTGGTTTTTGTTTTTTTTGTTTCGTCTTGTTTGACATGGAGTCTCCCTTTGTCACCCAGGCTGGAGTACAGTGGTGTGATCTTGGCTCACTGCAACCTCAGCCTCCTGGGTTCAAGAGATTCTCCTGCCTCAGCCTCCCAAGTAGCTGGGACTACAGGCATGTGCTACTACACCCAGCTAACTTTTTGTACTTTTAGTAGAGATGGGGTTTTACCATGTTAGCCAGGATGGTCTTTATCTCCCGATCTCTCGATCTGTCTACTTTGGCCTCCCAAAGTGCTGGGATTACAGGCGTGAACCACCATGTTTTTAACAAATTCGAGGTTTGTGGTATCCCTGTGTTGAGCAAATCTGTTGGTGCCATTTTTCCAATGCTATGTGCTCACTTGAGGGCTCTGTGTCACACTTTAGTAATTCTCACAATATTTCAAGCTTTTTCATTATATTATATCAGTTATGGTGACCTGTGATCAGTGATGTCACCATCGTAATTATTTTGGGGAACCATGAACCATGCCCATATAAGACAGCGAACTGAATCAATAAATCTTGTGTGTGTTCTGACTGCTCCACTGGCCAGCCGTTTCCCTATCTCTCTCCCTCTTCTTAGGCCTCTCCATTCTCTGAGACACAACAATATTGTAATTGTGCCCATTAATAACCCTACAATGGCCTTCACGTATTCACATGAAAGGAAGAGTCATGTCTCTCACCTTAAATCAAAAGCTAGAAATGATTAAGTTTAGTGAGGAAGGTGTGTTGAAAGCTGAGACAGGCCAAAAGCTAGGTGTCTTGTGAGAGTTATTCAAGCTGTCAATGTGAAAGAAAACTTCTTGTAGGAGATTAAAAGTGCTACTCCAGTGAACACACAGAAGATAAGGAAGTGAAACAGTCTTCTTGCAGATAGAGGGAAAGTTTGAGTGGTCTGGATTAAACCAGATCAAAGCAGCCACAACATTCCCTTAACCGCAGCCTAATCCAGGGCAAAGCCCTAACTCTCTTCAATTCTGTAAAGCCTGAGAGAGGTAAGAAATCTGCAGAAGAAAAGTTGGAAGCTAGCAGAGACTGGCTCATGAGGTTTATGGAAAGAAGTCATTTCCATAACATGAAAGTGTAAGGTGAAGCAGGAAGGGCTGATGCCAAAGCTGCAGAAAGTTCTCCAGAAGATCTGGCTAAAACCATTGATGAAGGTGGCTACACTAAACAACACATTTTCAATACAGATGAAACAGCCTTATACTGGAAGAAGATGCTAACAAGGACTTTTATAGCTACAAAGAAGTCAATGCCTGGTTTCAAAGCTTCAAAGGACAAACTGACTCTCTTGTTATGGGCAAAAGTAGCTGGTGACTTTACATTGAAGCCAAAGTTCATTTGCCATTCTGAAAATTTTAGAGTCCTTAAGAATTATGCTAAATATATGCCACCTGTGCTCTATAAATGGAACAACAAATCTTGAATGACAGCACATCTGTTTACAGCATGGCTTATTGAATATTTTAAGTCCACTATTAAGACCTACTGCTCAAAAAATATTTCTTTCTAAATGTTATTGTTGATTGATAATATACTTGGTCACTCAAGCATTGATGGAAATGTACAAAGAGATTAATGTTGTTTTCATGCCTGGAAAAAGCAACATCCATCCTGCTGCCCATGGTTAAAGGAGTAATTTTGACTTTCAAGCCTTATTATTCAAGAAGTAAATTTTGTAAGGATATAGCTGCCATAGATAGTGATTCTTCTGTTGGATCTGGGCAAAGTAAATTAAAAACTTTCTGGAAAGGATTCGCCATTCTAGATGCCATTAAGAACATTCATAATTCATGGGAGGAGGTCAAAAAGTCAACATTAACAGGAGTTTGGAAAAAGTTGATTCCAACCCTCCTGAATGACTTTAGGGATTAAAGGTTTCAAAGCAGGAAGTAACTGCAGATGTGGTAGGAATAGCAAGAGAATTAGAATTAGAAGTGGAGCCTGAATATGTGACTAAGTTGGTCAATCTCCTAAGACTTGAATGGTTAAGGGATTGCTTCCTATAGATGAGCAAAGACAGTGGTTACTTGAGATGGAATCTACTCCTGGTGAAGTTGTTCAGAGCATTGTTGAAATGACAGCAAAGGATTTATAATTATATAAACTTAGTTGATAAAGCAATGGCAGGGTTTGAGATGATTGACTCCAATTTTGAAAAAAGTTATAATGTGGATAACATGCTATCAACCAGCATGGCATGCAAGAGAAAAATCTTTCATTAAAAAGAGTCAATTAACACAGCAAACTTCATTGTTGTCCCATTTTAAGAAATTGACACAGCTATTCCAGCCTTCAGCAATCACCACCAGGATCAATCAGCAGCCATCAACATCCAAACAATGCCCTCCACCAGCAAAAAGATTCCCATTAGGTGAAGATGATCTTTAGCATTTTTTTAGAAATAAAATATCGTTTAAAATTAAGCTATTTATGTACATTGGTCTTTTAGACTACAGCGTAGTGTAAACGTAACTTTTATATGCATTAGGAAACTGAAAAATTTCTGTGACCCATTTTTTTGCACTGCTCGATTTATTGCGGGGGTCTGGAACGTAACCTGCAGTATCTCTGCAGTTTGCAGGTATAGCCCCGGGAGAGGGTGCCGTCCACCCGCCGTGCAGAGCGCCGGCAGGTGGCGCCCAGCGGCGAGCTCTTTCCAGCTTGGTTTGGGCCAGGTGGACTGGAAGGGGCGGAGGTAATCAGAAGCGGCCAGTGGCTGCTGCCTGCGTCCCCAGTCCCCTCCGCGCAGCGCTCGCGACACGCGTGCCAGGAGTGGGAGCGAGAGGCGGGACCAGCTGCGTTCTGAGCCTGGGCACAGCTGCCATCTGCTCTGGGAAGCACCGGGGTGTCCCTGCCGCCCTCAGCTCGAAGTCAGCCACCATGGAGGCGCAGGCACAAGGTGAGTGGTCGCCGATCGCCCCGAGAGTCAAGTCCTGGGGCGCGCATACAGGCTCTTTTCGTGCACCACCTAACTTCGCTCTCGGACAGAACAGATTGGTGCCATGCCACGCGTCCTGAACTCCACTCCCACCTGCGCCTTCGGTATGATGCCTGCTCCCCAAAACTCAGGATTTGCTGTGGGTTTGGGGATCGGTAAAGTGACAGGAGATCTGTAAGTGGAGAGGCCCCTCCGCAGGAAATGCGCCGGTGGAACGCTCTACCCTCTTTGCAGTCAGTCGCCCCCGACCTCCCCAGCCTCGCGGGTGCCCAAAGGACCTGTTGTGCCGGGTCCGGAATGCGCGGTTCGGTCCCTTTCCCTTGAGGGAGTGGGGAGGGAATGCGACTCTTTTCGCCCAGGGCCGTGGACTCGCGGCTTGTTGGCTCCCAAGTCAGGGCGTGAGGGGATCGCCCGCCGAGGGGGTGGCTCCGCAGCCAGCCTACGAGAGCGGCTTCCCGCGCGGGGACCCGCCTTCCGAGGCCAGGGTGAGCATTACGGTCCCCCTGACCTCCCGCAGAGCCACACGTGAGTCCCGGTTTCCCGCGATCAGGGAGCGACCTCCGTCCCCCGTGGCGCGCGGGGCCCCCGGCCGCCCGGCTTCCTGCTCCTGAGGCTGCCAGCTGGAGGAGCCTGCGGTGGCTTCACGAAGGGCGGCCTCATATCCTGGGGTCACCCTTGGAACATGGTTGGGGAATTCCGATGGAATCGTTCAAGAATGGGGGCAAACGGACCGTGGACGGGACAGAGGTGGGCGGATGTGGAGCGAGAGGCAGGTGGGAAGGAAACGAACTCAGTGATCTACCTTGGGAGCAACGCGCAGAAGGGACGGGTTGCGGAGTTCAGCCTTTAAGGCAATCATCGCCACCATTCTTTTACACCGTGGGAAACTGTGGTGGCTCTTAATATAAATAAAATCCCACTTAAAAAAAAAAAGAAGAAGAAAAAGAAGAGGTTCATGACCCGATGCGCTCGCCCTCTAGGGGCAGAACGCCCTGAATGAGAGTGGGTTGGCGAGTGCCTGGGCCTGGAGTCGCCCAACAGGTTTGCTGCCAGGATTACAATTGTCCGAACAGCAGGAACCTTATTCGTTTGTTCCAGCCGGCTAGGTCCTGCCCATAAAGCTGCCGCTTCCCATATTTTTTCCTCTGTTGTGTAGATAGGAAAGGGTAATTCAACTAAGGGTGCGGGTAATTGGTCAGATTCAAAAGCAGAGAGATCAGATTGGAGGCCTTCAGACTGGCACTGAAGCTGATGATAGCAGCACCGGAGCTTTACAACCTGACTTGCAAATTGGAATTATTTAGAGAGTCTTCAATACTGGCCCTGGCCAACCCCATCCCAGTCAAACTGGAATCTTTGGAGCCTGAACATGGGTATATTTGAAAGCTTCTGAGGTGATTCTATTAGTGAGGTTGGAGAATTATTGCAGATAGGAAACATTTGGAGAACTTTTGAAGACAACCTAAACTACAGACTGGTAACCACTGGGGTCACTGGTTTCCTTTGTTGGTTTACTTTACTTAAAAGATTTACTTAACAAATATTTCAGTGCTTTCCTTTGCCAAGCACAGTGCTAAGAAGAGCAAAGACAGACTTGGTATCTGCTTCATGAATTTTACAGTAGAGGAAGAGACAAATATTAATTTGATGGCTATTTGAAAAATATGTAAAATAACTGCCATGTGAATGCTATGAAAGGGCCTCAGAGTGCAGCGAGAGCCTGAAAAGCTATAACCCTAGTACGCGATAACCAGGAGAGCAGATTGTTTATGGTGTCCCTGTCTCTGTTCTTCGTGCTTTGCATGTATTGATGGACTCATTTCCTGTGCACAGCAGTCCCATGAGGTAGTTCATGTTCTCCTTCCCATTCTACAGAGAGGAAACAAGCATGGGAGGTACTAGGTCTGTGCAAAAGTAATTGCGATTTTTGCCATGACTTTTTAATAAATTCCTTGTTTACAGCTAGATAGGTAAGGAGTAGCAAAGTTGATGGGGTGAGGGACCCATTCTTACTCAAAGCCTGTGACTTTTGAAGGAAAGGTAAAATTTCAGTCCCCACCTGACTCTCCAGCTGCCTTGTGATGCACTTCTTTTCCCCACATGACTAGATGAAAACTTTGGGGGTAAAGAAGACTAGTAAAAAGGCAAACAGATATGAGAAAAGTGAACAGATTTTAGAAATACTTAAGAGGCCAGGTGCAGTGACTCACACCTGTAATCCCAGCATTTTGGGAGGCCAAGGTGGGAGGATCACTTAGAGCCCGGGAGTTCGAGACCAGCCTGGACTGCAGAGTGAGACCTCATATCTACAAAAAAATAAAATTAGTTGAGTGTGGTGGCATGTGCCTGTAGGCCTAGCTAGTTGGAAGGCTGGAGTGGGAGGATTGCTTGAGATCAGAAGTTTGAGGCTACAGTGAGCCAAGATCCCACCACTGTACTCTAGCCTGGACAAGAGTGAGAACCTGTCTCAAAAAAAAAAAAAAAAAAGGCCAGCCACAGTGGCTCACACCAGTAATTCCAGCACTTTGGGAAGCTGAGGCAGATAGATTTTTTGAGCCCTGGAGTAAAAGCCTAGCCTGGGCAACATGGTGAAACCCTGTCTCCACAAAAAATACAAAAATTAGCTGGGTGTAGTGGTGCCTCCCTGTAGTCCCAGATATTTGGGAGATTGAGGAGTGAGGATCACCTGAGCCCAGCAGGTCGAGGCAGCAATGAGCTGTGATTATACCACTGCACTCCAGCTTGGGCAAGAGGGCAAGACTCTATCTCAAAAACAAACAAAAAGAAAACACAAAATAAATAAGTAAAATCTTAAGGAAAGTCAAAATCGTATTGAATATGCAGGAGGGCACTGTCGAAGATGACCCCAGCTTCCTACTTGTACAATCAAATGGAGGGCACCTACTCTTAAATCCTCACTTGCCTAGCATTTTAAGTTTCTCATTTTCAGGCTTTTTGTTCTTTAGAAAGCAGATATATTGAGTTCTTTTAGAAAAAACTTTTCACAAACTGCTTATAGCATATATTAAAGAGAAATCTTTTTTCCACTTTGTACATTTTTCTGGCTAAATGAATGATTTACCTCTTAGAATCTAGCTAAGACAGTCCTGTGATTTTCCAAGTGTAAGTTTCCACCTTCAGCATAGTTTATAATTATCTAGAGTGGAGACAGCTTTTCTGCCTGCTAATCAAGAGACAAATAAGAATAAGTGAGGTTAAACAGGCAGGTGCTGATGAATTGTGCCTCGTATTGTCCAGGAAGCCACCAGGGTGCTATGGACATTATTCACTCATGTAGCTCAGTAAGTGCAGCAACTTACTGCACTAGAAACTCCCATAGGTGAAATTATCCACATATGTTCTTTGACTTTGTAAAAGAATAGATTCCTTCCAGCAAAACAGGACTTTCAGGGAAGGTGGTAAGGCTTATGAGGGGAGCGGTTCACTGAAGAGTGGCTGGAGAACAACGTGGAGTGAGATATCCACAGGAGAATGGCTTTCCTATTTGCTTTCCACTGGTACCAGATAATGTTGCTGTAAGATAATTGACATGTTAGAGAGGGAATTGTGTTAGAAATGTAGCATTTTCCTGAAACATATGATAGTCCTTTAAAATAAAAACTTCCTGACGCTTTTGAACTATGCTTCAATATTTTATCTTCTAAATGGAAATAACTTTGTTGTTTTTGCCTTTCCCAATGTCTTCAATGTTATAAGGAACACTGTCTCCTTTTAACATTTGTGTATATTCAAATTAATTACTCTGTTAGCTTCTCATGGCCACTGTAAAAATTACCACAAACTTGGTGGCTTAAAACAATAAAATCGTGCTGTCTCATAGTTTGGAGGTTAGAATTCCAAAGTCACTATCACTAGGCTGAAATCAAGATGTTGGTGGGGCTGCCCTTGCTCTGGAGATTCTAAGAAAGAAACCGTCTTTGCCTCTTTCAGTTTCTGGTGGCTGCCGACAGTCTTCGGCTGCATCACTCTAATCTCTCCGCCTCTGTGGTTACACTGCTTTCTCTTCTGTTTGCGTCAAATCGCCCTCTGCCTCTCTCTTATAAGGACACTTGTGATTTCATTTAGAGCCTACCTGGATGATCCAGGATAATCTCTCTCTCTCTCTCAAGACCTTTAACTTAATCACATCTGCAAAGACTTTTTCCACACAAGGTAACATTTCCAGGTTCCAGAGATTACGATATATTTAGGGGCCATTATTCAGTTTACGATAATAACTATTTTTTCTATCCAGACATCCACTCAAGGAGATTCTCAGATGTCCGTGAATGAAATAAAGCAATAAATATCAGATTAATCCTACTGTGTGCAAAGTCCATTAAATGAAAATGTCATATAGACCTTACATTATACTTTGTATGATTTTATCTTGTTTCAGGAAGTACATAAGGCAGTTTATATGGATACATGAAATGCAACAAGATAATGTAAATTAAAAATAGATGAAAGAAAATAAATGAGGATAAGAAGAGAAAAGGAAGCAAGGGATGAAGCTCTAGAAAAATGAATGTAATCACATCGCTTTTATTGATATTGCTTGGAAAACAAATTCTTGCTTTGTAAAGGAAGTATGGCGTTTTGTTATAAAATGATAAAATAACCTTGCTTCCCTCTGTCAAGTAGCAGCAGGTCCAGTCTCTTATACAGACATACCTTGGAGATAGTGTGGGTAATTCCCAGATCAACCCAAGGAAGTGAATATTGGAATAAAGCGAGTCACGAAAGTTTTTTGGTTTTCTAGTGCACATAAAATTTATGTTTACACTATACTGCAGTTTATTAAATGTGCAATAGCATGATGTCTAAGAAAAGGTACATACCTTTATGTAAAAGACCTTTTTGCTAAAAATTGCTGACGATCATTGGTGCCTTCACCGAGCAATAATCTTTTTGCTGGTGGCGGGTCTTGCCTGGACGTTGATGACTGCTGACTGATCAGGATGATGGTTGCTGAAGTCTGAGGTGGCTGTGGCAACTTCTTAAAGGAAGACAACAAGAAAGTTTGCCACATAGATGGACTATTCCTTTCCGGAACATTTATCTATAGCATGTGATGCTATTCGATAGCATTTTATCTGCGGTAGAACTTCTTTCAACATTGGAGTCAATCCTCTCAAGCTCTGCCACTCCTTTATCAACTAAGTTTATGTAATTCTAAATCCTTTGTCGTTATTTCAACAATGCTGTGAACATCTTCACCAGTAGATTCCATCTCGAGAAACCACTCTTTGCTCATCCATAAGAAGCCATACCTCATTCAATCAAGTTTTAGCAGCAGATTAAAATGTCATAAATTTCGTTACATCTTCAGGCTCCACTTCTAGTTCTCTTGCTCTTTCTACCACATCTCCACTTCATTTCCTCCAATGACGTCTTGAACTCCTCAAATTCATTCAGAAGGGTTGGAGTCCACATCCTCCAAACTCTTGTTAATGTTGATATTTTGACCACCTCCCATGAATTATGAATGTTCTTAATGGCATCTAGAATGGTGAATCATTTCGAGAATGTTTTCAATTTACTTTGCTTAGTTCCAACAGAAAAATCACTATCTATGGCAGCTGTATTCTTATGAGATGTATTTCTTAAATAATAAGACTTGAAAGTCAAAATTACTCCCTGATCCACAAGCTGAAGAGTGGATGCTGTGTTAGCAGGTGTGAAAGCAATGTCAATCTCTTTGTACATCTCCATCAGAACTCTTGGGTGACCAGGTATTATATTGTTTAGCTGTTTGCCCACCCATGTCTCATCTTGAATTGTAGCTCCCATAATTCCCACATGTCATGGGAGGGAGCTGTTGGGAGGTAATTGAATCAAGGGTGCAGGTCTTTCCCATGCTCTTCTCATAATAGTGAATAAGTCTCATGAGAGCTGATGGTTTTATAAAAGGGAGTTCTCCGAACATGTCCTCTTGCCTGCTGCCGTGTGAGACCATGGTGTTGAGACCTCCCCAGCCATGTGGAACTGTGAGTCCATTAAACCTCTTTTTCTTTACAGATTTCCTAGTCTCAGGTATGTCTTTATTAGCAGCATGAGAATGGACTAATACAAGTGTATTATCAACCAGAAGTAATATTTATAAAGAAATAATTTTTTCTGAGTAATAGGACTTAATAGTGGACTTATAATATTCAATAAACCATGCTGTAAACAGTTATCCAGGCTCTGTTATTCCATTTATAGAGCACATTTTCTAAATCTATAGATTTAGAATAATTATTCTATTTATTTGTGTCTGCATTTTCATAGATGAAGGGTCTTGCTCTGTTGCCTCGGCTGAAGTGCAGTGGGATCATCATAGCTCACCGAACTCCTGGGCTCAAGTGATCCTCCTGCCTTGGCCTCACAAAGTGTTGGGATTACAGTCATGAGCCATTGCGTCTGGCTATGGTTAGAATAATTCCTAAGGGCCTTAAAATTTGGGGAATAGTAAGTGAGCATGCAACTTAAAGTCACCAGCTACATTAGCCCCTAACAAGAGAGTCAGCCTGTCCTTTGAAGCTTTGAAGCCAAGCATCAACTCCTCCTCTGTAGCTATGAGAGTCCTAGTTGGCATCTTCTTCCAGTGTAAGGCTGTTTCATCTATATTGAAAATGTGTTGTTTAGCCACTTTCATCAATGATCTTAGCCAGATCTTCTGGAGAGCTTGCTGCAGCTTTGGCATCAGCCCTTGTTGCTTCACCTTGCACTTTTGTGTACAGAGATGACTTTTTTTTTTTTTTTTGAGATGGAGTCTCGTTCTGTCACCCAGGCTGGAGCGCAGTGGCATGATCTTGGCTCACTGCAATCTTCATCTCCCAGGTTCAAGCAAATTCTCCTGCCTCATCTTCTTGAGTAGCTGGGATTACAAGTGCCTGCCACCATGCCAGGCTAATTTTTGTATTTTTAGTAGAGATGGGGTTTCAGCATGGTGTCCAGACTGGTCTTGAACTTCTGACCTCAGGTGACCCACCCGCCTCGGCCTCCCAAAGTGCTGGGATTACAGGCGTTAGCCACCATGCCTGGCCTGAGATGACTTCTTTCCTTAAATCTCATGAATGAATCTCTGCCAGCTTCCAACTTTCCTTGCACAGCTCTCTCATTTCTCTCAGCCTTCATAAATTGAAGAGAGTTAGGGCCTTCTCTGGATTAGATTTTTACTTTAAGGAATGTTGTGGCTGGTTTGATCTATCCAGAGCACTCAGACTTTCTCCCTATCAGCAATAGGCTATTTCACTTTCTTACCATTTTGTGCTCAATGGAATAGCATGTTGCATTTCTTTCAAGAACTCCTTCACATTCACAATTTGAATAAAATTTGATCTATCTTGGTTTTCAATGTGCCTTCCTCACTAAGTTTAATAATTTTTTACTTTTGACTTAAGGTGAGAGACATGTGTCTCTACATTTCACTTGAATACTTAGAGACTTTTATAGGGTTAACTGGCTAACAATATTGTGAAACATTGTGTCTCAGAGAGTGGAAAGGGCCAGGGACAGGGAGAGAGATGGGAAAATGGCTGGCCAGTGGAGCAGTCAGAACACATACAAGATTTATTGATTAAGGTCACCATCTTATATGGGCGTGGTTCATGGGTCCCCAAAACAATTATGCTGTTGACATAGAAGATCACTGATCACAGATCACCATAACAGACATAATAACAATGAAAATGTTTGACATATTGTGAGAGTTACTAAAATGTGACACAGAAACATGACGTGAGCACATGGTGTTGGAAAAATGGCACCAATAGACTTGTACAACCTGGGGGTGCCACAAACCTTCAATTTGTAAAAATAACAATGTCTGCAAAGTACAATAAAATGAAGTGCAGTGACGTATGTCTCTAAGTATTAAATTATCCAAGGAAAAACTTATTTGCATTTTATGTTTCAGAGTTAAAATTTTATATTGCAGTTCAAACATCATAATAGTAGTCCTCAAACTGTGGAAGCAAGCTGTTATATATTTTGATTTATGATTTTTAAGAGTACTATGAAGACTACTCATACAGTCTTCCAAGCTACCTCCTGTAGTTTTGTTTCGTCTTTAAGTAAAAGTTTTGAAATAGGTGATGATGTATATTTTAGATGAAGTCAGTTATTTGCAACAAATCACATACTATTATTTTATTTTAAATTATTTTAAAATATAATTATACAAATGACAATTGTTATAGTATATTGGAACATATTTTGAATTGCCTTCTTGAGTATACACCTTATTAGTTAGGCTGGGTAGGCAGAATCTGATAATTTCTTCAAAACCTTAGAAGCAAGGGAGTCTATTTTGTGGCATATAAGATCTGCTTCTTAGTAAATAATAAACAAATACTTCAGCAGATATTGATTTGTTAAAATATTTGTTAAATGTTTTAACAAATACTTATTGATTACTGTAGTAATAGCAAATATTTGACAAGCACATACTATCGGGAGGGAAAAGGGCATAGGGATTAAGATACCAGGATGAAGGTAAACTGCCAGGATTTTAACTCTGCCATGTTACTTACCATTAACATGACCATGAACAAGTTAGTGATTTCTCTTGATCTTGGTTTCTACATATGTTAAGTGAAGATAGTAATAGCTCCAGTATCGTAGGATTGTCTTGGGGATTTAACATGTTAATACCTGCAAAGTTCTTAAAGCAGGGCCCAGCACATGGCAAGCAGCATATAAATGTTTGCTGTTGCTTTCATTAGCATATGTTGAAATCTTTGCATCCATTATTTTATTGAAACCTTATAATAACATCATGAGGTAGATACCTTTACTTTTAACTCGTTTTGTAAACAGGGAAACTAAGAGTCAGAGAAATTTAGTGAGGAAGTCAGGATTCAACTCCAAGTTTAACTGAGTCCAGAGAATGAGCGTAACTACTATACTGCACTGTGCCTTAATGTGTGCTGTGCCACATGTGCAAAGGGGAGGCTAAGATGAACTTGACCTGGGGTCATCATTTCAGGAGGATAAGCAAAAAAGAGTCGAGAGTCATGCCTGCGGGTTAACACCTAGGACTGATGAGAGGACATATTTCCATCCTAATGAAATTTTCTGAGTGGGAAGGTGCTAATTAGAGCTAATTCACATTCAGGGTGATAATAACAACAATATTTTAGTGTTTTTACAAATGTCAAATACCATAGTATGCCTTTTTAAAACCCTGTTATTTAGCCAGGTGCAGTGGCTCCTGGCACTTTGGTAGTCCAAGGCAGGAGGATCACTTGAGCCCAGGAGTTCAAGATCAGCCTGGACAACAGAGCAAAACCCTGCCTCTACAAAAAAATTAAAAAATAAATGGCATGGTGATGCATGCCTGTATTCCCAGCTACTTGGGAGGCTGAGATGGGAGGATTGTTTGAGTCCAGGAGTTTGAGGTTGCAGTGAGCTATGATTGCACCATTGCACTCTAGCCTGGGCTGGACAGAGACCCTGCCTTTAAAAAAAAACAAAAAAGAACAAAAACAAAAACTCCACACATGTTATTTAATAAGTACAACAGGCCAGGTGTAGTGGCTCATGCCTGTAATCCCAGCACCTTGGGAGGCCAAGGCAGGTGGATCACTTGAAGTCAGGAGTTTGAGACCAGCCTGACAAACATGGTGAAACCCCATCTCTACTAAAGATAAAAAAAAATTAGCTGGTGGGCACCTGTAATTCCAGCTACTCAGGAGGCTGAAGCAGGAGAATCGCTTGAACCCAGGAGGTGGAGGTTGCAGTGAGCCAAGATTGTGCCATTGCACTCCAGCCTGGGTGACAGGGTGGGACTCTGTCTCAAAATAATAACAATAATAATAATAATAATAATTACAACAAACTCACAAGGAAGGTAACATTTTGATTTTACAGATAAGGAAACTGACAGGATAGTTACACAATTTTCTCCAATTCATCCAACTTTGAGGTGTTGGAGTTGGTATTTGAAATCAGAAAGTTTGACTTCATACCTTGAGATTTCAATTACCATTGTATAGGTACTTTGTATGCATAAGCAGTCATGTACAAAGTTTTAAATAATAATTTTGCTTTATTTTCTCTATGATCAAAGAGGTTTTAAAGAGGCAGAATTTAATTGTACAGTTCACTGTATATGCGAGCAGGGTCTAAGTCTGGGAATATGAATGTGGCCTGAGATCTTTAAAAATAAGCCCTGTGACATGCCAAGTTGAGGGTGGAGGATATTCATTTATCAACAGCTAGCTATTTTTGTTCTGTTTTCAAGATGAGGAATTCTATAAAAATCATGATATGTGATTTTTAAACCAATACAGAATTTTATCACCAGCTCAAACAAAAGTCAGTTAAAATATGGAATGGTTCAAATATCTTATTCCACTTGGTGTTCATCCATATTCAGTCATCTCAGGATTTTAAAATAAATAACAATCATAGGATCTGCATGCTTCTTTCCAGAAAGTAGAATCTGTATTCTTTAGATGGTGGCTGAAAGGGCTAATTTCAATGAGTACCCAAAAAAAGAAAGTGCTTTATTGCCTCGTGAACATTATAATTATTTGTTTACATGAATATGTCTTATTCATTTAACTATTTCCCAAGCATATTTGCATAATACCTACTTTAAGAAAATACCTAATAAAACTGTGGAGAAAAATGAGCAGTCAGTGGATTTGTCCTTAAGCTACTCTAGCAATTTCTGTGTTGAATTTTCATGGTCTGACATGGCAAGTGCAGCAAAGAGGGCACCTGCCTCAGTCATTGATCAGGTGGCATGCTCTCCATGCAGGCAGAGGTTCACCATTACTGCTGTTGCAGAATGTCCCCAACAGCACCGTAAAGCCAGTCCCTTCTTCAGTTTACCGAGTTAAGCTGATCATGGTGGTGAGTGCTTGTAGTCCCAGCTAATCAAGGTGCTGAGGCAGTGAGATCACTTGAGCTCCAGAGTTTAAACCCAGGCTAAGCAAGAACCCAATCTCTTTAAAAAAAAAAAAGAAAAAATATATAACTATTTATATCTTTTAACTGCATATGTATGGTTTTATATGTATAAAAAAAACTAAAAGAAAAAAGTAAAACAAGAAAAAAATTACTGACTTACTATGCAGTTAAGAACACATAAAAGATGACCTCAAAATGTGGATATTTGCATCTGTCATCCTACTTTTCATTGAGTATTTAAGCAATAAAGTGTAATGATTTAAAATATATGCATTAAACTGAGAAGCATTGTTAATGTACCAGGGAAGGCAGGGGAACATTGTAATGAATTTGAAATGGCTAAAAGGAAGCTTTGGGTCCTCAAGGAAAGATGAATTTTAAGTAGTTTCTCACAGTGTGAATCGTTTATAAGTGATGCATTTTGATGCAGAGGAAGTGAAATTCCCAGAATAAAACCACAAATCTCCAAGAATACCCTTAGTCACCAACATATTGCTTTTTTCTCAAAAGGCAAAAATCAGCACTTTGCTTAGCCAGACCATATACCACACACTAAAAATGCATGTATATGTTACACCTCATCTCCAAACTCTCCTACGATTATTTGTATCTTATACAGATTACAGTTTCCCTGACATATATCTAAAATATGGAAAACTCTTCAACTCCTTGGAAATACATTTTTCTTATAATTAGACATTTCTTTTGTCCATTAATAGCAAGAGTGTCTTGTCAAGGATCATGGAAGCAGAACTGATTCAAGATTTAAAAGATCTATAAAAGTCACATGACATGTAATTCTTAGAACCAGCATAGAATTTTATCACCAGCTGCTAGGAAAAGTCAGTTCAAATATGGAATGGTTCAAATATGTTATTCTACTTGGTGTTCATCCATACCCAGTCATCTCAGGATTTTAAAATAAATAAGTCACAGGATCTGTGTGCTTGTTTCCAGAAAGTAGGATTTGTATCCTTTAGATGTTGGCAGAAAGGACTAATTTCAATGAGTACCCAAAAAAAGAAGCTTTTTATTGTCTCATGAGTATTATAATTACTTGTTTACATGGATATGTTTTATTCATTTAACCATCTCCCAAGCATATTCACGGAAGCAGAACTGATTCATTCAAAAGAAAAAGCCAATTTGGGATGGAGGTAGTGGGAGGAGATCTCTTCAGATCTCTCAGTTTTAAAGTCTCTGATGGTTGGATATTTGTAGTTTTTCACTGATTTTTCTCGCTTAGGCATGAATGAGAAAAGAGCTAATAGCTCATTGTCTATAAATATTATCCAGCATTTTGCTTTCCAAAATGGACTCATTTCTACATAAAGACATCATGGAAAGATGGTTTTTCTTACTCAAGGGTTAGGTCAGTCCTGGAAAGAAGTATAGACCTCGGCTCCTTTCATTCCTCTTTCGCTATCCCAGAGCTCCAACAGGAAGTTACAAGATACCTGCGCTACCTGTAAAGTTTATTTGAAATGATTGGAAGGCTCTCATCAGCACTGGAGGAGAGGAAAAACTTTTCTTCTACCCTCTTAGGTTAAGTGCGTAGGAGCCTGTGAATTAAATTGATAGCAGACAGATTAACAGGAGAAAAAGGTTACAAAGTTATTTATTTAAAATTTTACTTGCACGAGGGTGTCATGGAAATAAATGAATACCCCAAGGAGTGATGAGATTTGAGTTTCCATATCATTTTACTATAGGAAAGGGAGGTGGAGAAAAGGCAATATTGAGAGAACAAATGACTTTTTTTTTAAAGCTAAATGGGCCCTTAGGAGAATAGATGGGAGATATGACAGTTTGTGACAATGCCTAGAAGAGAAGAAAGAGTTGCTCCCGGTGGGAGGAATTTGTGACAGCTGAGTTCTTTTGGGAACCTCTGCTTTTAGTCAGATAAAGGATTTCAGGAACTCAAATGTTTTCAGCTCAAAATAATTCATGGGCTGGGTATGGTGGCTCATGCCTGTAATTCCAGCACTTTTGGAGGCCAAAGCAGGAAGATTGCTTGAACCCAGGAGTTCAAGACCAGCCTGGACAATATAGCAAGACCTCGTCTCTACTAAAAATAATAATTTTAAAAAATTAGCCAGGCATAGTACTGCGTGCCTGTAGTCCCACTACTTAAGAGGCTGGGGTAGGAGGGTCTCTTGAGCTTAGAAGGTATTTGTCCCACTGCATTCCAGCCTGGGTGACAGAGCAAGACCCTGTCTTGAAAACAAACAAACAAACACCTCTTGTGGCATATTTTGGGGTGGAAAATGCTGACCCCTTTTAGCACTCATCATTTGCTCATATTGTACCCAATATATAAAGGGCATTACTGGAAACGAAAATCCCCATTTACTGTTGGCCTGCTGTGTGTCTGGTGTGGCTCCATTCATTTATGAGATGTTTCACCAGGTTCTCGTAGCCCATTCTCAACAACAGTAGCTGTCAAAGAAGGAAGTATATTCTGAGATTAGGACTTGTAATTTTCACTGTCGCCTCTCCTCTCAGATGGTGTCCTACACCTGCCTCTGTAGAACTGGCTTCTGTCCTTCTCAGATTTGTATTTGTTCTTTTAATCCCTCTCCAAAACTGAGGGAAAATAAACGTTTTGGTTTAATGTAATAGGACCTGTTATATATGCTGCAGACATAATGGCCCCATATAATAGCTTTGAATTTGGATTCCATTAGATTCGGAAAAAGAGAAAGTCAGCACTCGCTTGCACATGGTCGCTTTCTTGCTCCCTCGTTCTCTCTCCCCTCCCCTTCCTTCTCTACCCCAGCTTTCTGCTTCCTTTTTCTCTCTCTCTCTCAAAGTATCAAGTTTAGTGGCCCATTCCCAGTGCTCATCTTTGTTGACCTATTAGCATATCTGGGCAGGGTTGCCCACTGTCTGCTCCTCGAAGCCCTTTGTTCATGGTCTCCAGAAGATTGAACAGTTCGCCCCCTTCTTCTCAGTCTCCTTTGCTAGCTGCTGACTTGCCCCAGGGATCCGTCCTTGGCCTGCTGCTTCTTTCTATTTACACTAGCTCTGTTGGCCATTTCATGACTCATGGTTTTGAATTGGATCCATGTGCTAACAACTCCAAAATTTATTTTTCCAGCCTGAGACCTGGCTTCTCAACTTCAGACTGTCCACATGGCATAGCTGCATGAGTGTCTAGTAGACATCTTGAACGTAACATGTCTAACATTGATCTCCTGAGCGCCCTCCTCCAAAATATCCCTAGTCCTCCTAAATTCATCCCCATTTCCATTCACGACAATTCCATTTCAAATGCAGAAGCCCAAAACCTATCCTCCAACATTTAGGTTTGTTTTTCCCCCATCATACCCCATTTCCAGACTGTCATGCTAGCTCTACTTTCAAAATGTATCCAAAATGGGAAAGCTTCCTACCACCTCTGCTGGTATTTCCGTGGTCCCAGCCTTCCTCATCTCCCACGTGCATTACTGCAGGAGTTTCCTAGCAGGTCTCTCTGCCTTGGCCCTGGACTGCCTTCACTCCATTCTCTAAAGAGTAACCAGAGTAACTCTCTTAATCATGGGGTATCATAACACTCCTTCCTTTGAAATTCTCCGGTAGCTCCTCAGTTCACTCAGAATAAAGGGCAAAGACCTTGCAGTGGCCTTTGCTTCTTCCCCTTTTATTTCCCCGACCTCATTTCCTAATGCTCTTTCCCTTAATTCCCTTAACTGCCTCTTAGGAGCCTTTGAGTTTATTAATCCCTCTGCTTCAAAATTGGTCCTCAAATATCTTCTGGGCCAGCTTCCACACCTTCTTTGTTTTGTTTTATTTTGTTTTTACCTAAATGTTCCTGGTCATTACTACCCTTAGATCTGGCAACTAGACCTGGATCTGTTGGGAGACAGTTCTCCCTGCTTTGTCAAGTTTCTGCACAACATGTCTTCTGAGCAAAGGTATGAACAGCTGGTTTTCCCTGTACTCTCTTTTCCAGGATGTTTGCATGTCACTCACAGCAATAGCAGTAGCCACAGTAACATCACTGAGCCTCCGTTCCAAAAGGCTGATGTGACGAGAGCCAGGTATTCCCTATTTTTGCAGTCAGGTTTGTTACAGGAGAGTAACACTGAGATTAGGAAACCCCAAGTTGTATAGCGGCTATGATGCAGCCTTGAAAGATAGAGACTTTCTCTCTTAGGGGAAGATTTATTTACTGTCCAGGATAAGAAAGATAATAAAGACCAGATGGGCAGATTTGCTGGCAGCTCTCATATAAATCGGGGTCTCCTAATCTCAGCGTTACTCTCCAGTAACACAGCAGACTGCATTATCAGGTGACACCTGGCCCTTGTCACACCATTCTTTTGGAATTAGAGCTCAGAGAACTGGTACAAGGATGTCTCTCTGGGTACTGCTATTGCTGTGAGTAGTAAGTTGTCTTTTGTCTATGACCCAGAAATCTTGTGTCTTCTGCCAACATCCATGAAACCAGCAGGCTAATGTCTTGGCTTGCAAGTAGGGCAAAATTCTGACCCTTCACGTTCCTGACACCTGTTCAAGAGCCTTTGGTTCTAGAGAGCCCCACTTTAGCCCTCTTCTAGCTGAACCTTTGTTTAGAGTAAGCAGCTCATAGGCTTACCTAGAACCTGTGCCTCTTCTTCTAGACCATGCTCTGGGTACCTGAGTCTCCAGAATTCCCTATCCAAATAGCCCTGAATGTGTTACCAAGTGTTCATGAGCCTTTCATGGGCAGACTATGCTGCCAGAATGTATATTCCTTACCCCAAGAGATGACCAAGGGCTGGCTGATTTTGAGGGCGGCAGTGAGAGTAGCTTGAACATACAGGCTAGGAAACTAGTTCTCAGGTGTGATTCGTCGACCAGCATCATAAGCTTCACCTGGGAACTTGTTAGAAATGCAGATTCTTAGGCCCCACTCATTTGTTTCTACCAAATCAGAAACTTTGAGAGTGAGCCATCTGTGTTTCATCATACACTCTAGGAGATTCTGATACCCACTCATATCTGATGGTACGATGTACACTCAACAGACTAGGTTGTCCACATCCATGTGTATAAGGTGCCTATCGGTGCTTGTGGCAGACAGATCCTAAGGTGACCCCCAGTGATTTCCAGCTTCTGTTATTGATATTCTTGTATAATCTCCCTTGCTAGAATGTGGGCAAGAGAATAATTTGCTTCCAACCAATAGCATATGACTAACTGATGGGATGTAACTCCCATCATTACATTACATTAATAAGACTCCATTTTGCCAGACTGGAGCCAAGGCCCTCCTTGTAACTGGATAAACAGTGGAGTTGGGTAAACCCACACGGCCAGGAACTGTAGGCAGCTTCTAGAAACTGGGTGTCTTTTAGGATCTAAGGAAGGCAACAAAAACCTGGTTCCTTAGTTCTGTGCTGCCAGTAAATGAGTTCTGCCAACAGTCTGCGTGAGCCTGAAAACAGTTCTCCTCCAGTCCCCTCTAGATGAGAATGCAGCATGGCTGACCCTTTGATTGCAGCTTCGTGAGACCCTGGACAATGGACCCAGCTAAGCTGTGCTTGGATTTCTGATTCACAGAAACTCTGCGATAATAAATATGTGTTGTTTAAGCAGCTAACTCTGTGGTCATTTGTGCTGCATTAAAGAGCTAACACAGGGCAGGGCTCTGTGTGGGAAGAGAGGATGGGATGTATATCTTTCTTTGTGCTCTTGCCTTGGGTTCTGCAAATGTTGATGATGGTCATGTCCTGGACCCTCTATATAAAATTGTATGCTTCCCCCTTGCCACACACACAGAGACACTTATTATTTCCTTTCCCTGCTCTTTTTCTTTTTCCTCTTTCCCTTTTCTTTTTTCCTCCTTCCTTCTTCCTTCCTTCCTTCTTTCCTTCCTTCCCTTTCTTCCCTTTCCTTTCCTTTCTTTTCCTTCCTTTCTTTCACTCCCTCCTAACCTCCCTCCCTTCCTCCCTCCCTCCCTCGTTCCTTTCTTCCTTCCTTTTACTTTCTTTAATAGACAGTCTTTCTCTGTCACCCAGACGCCACACCTGGCTTGCTTTTTTTTTTTTTAACAGCAATTCCCCTGTACATATATATATATATATATATATATATATATATACACACATATAATATATATAAACATATATATATGTATACTTTATTTTGTTTGTGGTCTCTCCCCACTCCTTCTAAATGTTAGTTCTGCAAAGCCAAGATGTTTTGCAGTTGGTCACTGCTTACTCTCCGGCACCTAGAACAGGACTTGACACACAGTAAAGGTTCAATCAGAATTTATTGAATAAGTAAAGTAAGCTATAACGTTTTTGAAAGTCTGCTGGCTCCTGGTAAATGTTCCACTGAAATCAACAGGTTCTTCCTACTAACCTTCCTCATTATTAGGTAATTGCATGAATGATAAAAATAAGAAGGAAAAAATTTAAACAAAGGAATAAGCAAATGAAAAAATTTACTTCATTCCCTGCCCTTCCCCCTTTAAAAAAGAATAAATCGACTCTGGGTTTTTTATTTTAACAAGACCAGAGTTTATCTACCAATATTGCAATTGAATGTAACCCTTAATCTCTATCAGCATGTCTCTTCTCCCTCCCTGGTGGTGTGTCTGCTGTGTGTTCCTGTGTGTGTGAGCACATGCCACAGAAGGAATCCAAGAGGAAGAAAAGTCCAACTTCCTATTAATCTGTGCCCCATTTTTCTTTCTCTCTTCTCTTAATTGCAAAGCTGTTCCTGGCTCAGTCATTTAAGCCAAAGAACTTTCCATTTTGAGTCCGGCACATGGTCCAAGGAATGGTTTATAGGGCAGCTTGGTTGTCCTCCCAGTGTAAATCTAAATTTTTCTCTGGGTAATTGTTTTCTGTTGTTCTCTGCCATTTTTCTCTTGATCAAACCCTTTGGAGATGCAGCCTGATGCAGAGCATGCCCCGTCCCAGAGCTAAGAGGTGTAGCTTCTGATCTTGGTTTCACCACCACTCTGCCCCTCCCTTCTCAGAGCCTCTGTTTGCTCACCTCTTTCTTACCTGAGAGTGTTGGATTAGTTGCCCTTTGAGATCCTGCCCAGCTCATTCTTAAGAAGCTTGTTTAAACTCCTTGAACAGGTGGTGCTTTTAAAATATATATACACGAGTACATACATGTATACAAATATATCTATTAAGCTGTTCCTTAAACTGTTTGCTTTTTTTTTTCTATGAAGAAAGTCTGCAGTCAAGTTAGATATTTTCATTTTTTAAAGTAAGTCCTAAAATGCTATTCTAGATGCTAATACTTCTCCTGTAAATAATAACTCTGCATACTCACATAAGCAGTTTCTCTCCAGTCTGAGATGACTGTGGTCATAGGAAAGGAAGTTGGGGGAAGAACACAGAAGAAAGCAAAATAAAGGGCCTGTCATATAAAGGGACCCTAGTCTAGTCACAAAGAGCCTACATGTTGTCACAAAGATTTGGATTCATTTCCTAGTGCAGCCCCTTATTAGCGATGTGACCTTTAACTTCCCAAACTCTCCGTTTGCTCATCTACAAAATGGTGGAGATGGGGGGCCCCCGGTGGATCTTGTGATGATTGAATGAGATGATGCAGTTGAATTGCTTATGACTGTGCTTGGGTACTATTATGGCAATGAAAGAGAAAAGGAAGATTCATTTGTCAATTTCTCATGAAACATGCATTTAACATCTCCTGTGCTGGGCGCCAAAGTAGGGACTAGTGAAACAGACATGAAAGAACCAAAGTCCTTTTTTCCTTTGTGAGCTTACCACCCTATTTTTGTTATAGCAGTTAGGTGTCAAGTAACTATTTTTAATGCATTCTTATATAAAAAAATTCATTGGATTTTCGTGTGCTACCTACCACAAAGTTAAAAATAGCTTTCTGGCGCTAAGGAAAGATGAGTAGGTTGAAGACGGAACTAAATATGTAAGTTGATGGAATTTGGCTATTTGGCCTGCATGCAAATCTGAAGCATAAATTATACCTACTAAAAAAGACTGAAATTTTGCTAACGAGACAATAAATGTTTTAAATGAATGCTGCTTCTGGTCCTTCTTTATTTACTAGGATGAAAGCTTAAAGATTTGCATAGCAGATACACAAAGCAATGTTCATTGTTTGTATACATTTTGAGGCAGAACAGGTTGAACGTTTTGCTTACACTTCCATTGCTTCTCTCAAAATAACTTAGTAGAGCACTGGGGGAAATGCCAACAGTGCCTATCTCTTCAGTTAGCAGATCCTATTTCCGGTCTTGTGTGACTTGGATGTAGACGATAACAAGACAGCCTTGCTGAAAGGAGTGCAAAGTGCAAGGAGAAGGGTTCATGTCCTCGATGGCAGGACTTTGACAATCCTGGTTGGTGTCTGTTACTTAACACCATGCTTGAGACCTCTAAGTGTTCTGATTTCAGCTCTTTCTATTTTAGGTGTTTCAAAAAATAAATAAGGCACAAAATGAAAGGTTTTAATATGTTTGTATATATTGACATATATACATGTATGTGTGTGTGTATCCTATCATCATCTACCACGTTTACTCTGCCTTATTTTTCTTCACGAACAATGGCATTTTGTATTATGCATAATTATTTACTTTTTTTCCTGCTAGCATTTAAGCTCCTTGAGGACAGTGGCTTTGGTTGTTTTCTTTATTGCCATATCCTCATATCTAAAACAACGACTGTTCATGGAAAGCATTCTATAAGTACATGTGGGGGAAACAATGAATGAATGAATAAATGAATGAATAGCATTGAGTGCATGCAGCATTATATCCAACCAGGCAGGGGAGCAGCATGGACATTTCAACTTTTATAAGAAATGTATAGTTTAAAAAGTTCTATTATAAATTCTTACAAAAGCTCCTAAAATTAAAGAAATGCTAGGGTGATCGAATTTTCAGTACTGTACCACTGGTATTAAATGTTGTTCCCAACACTTAAATCCTGAAGACAATTTTAAGCTTAAGTGTCCAAGTATGTCAACATAAAGATAGAATCTAGGGTAGAACCAAGGTATTCTTCTTAAGAAAGAGTGTGGAGGAGAGAGGAAGGGGAAAATATGGGAACTGGGGAGGCAAGTGTTCACAAAGAATGACCTCCAGATGGAGAAAAATAAATAAGAGAGAACAATATGTCTGGAGGCTAGGGAGAGAAACGTAGAACAAGATATGCTTCTAATGTTTTCCCAAGAAATGCTATAAACCAACTCCTAGCTTCCCCTGTGATATAATTAGTAAATTTTGCATTGCTCGTTCAAAAATTTTTGTGGGATTAGAGTATTGTTATGGGAGAGGTTAAAAGGAAAGCGGTCACTGGACAGCTGATGTATATTTTATAAAGAAATAGGCATTTGTTTTCTCCCTGTCTCCACTAAACAAATATTGAGGAAATTCTTACAGACTATCAGTATGAGCTATGTAGCTGAGCCATATGTTCTGAGTGTCCCTGTTCTTCTGCTGTCTTGATTTGGAGGTTCCAACATAGTAGAAGAAGTTGGAAGAGGAGAACATAGCTGAACCCCATGGGGGTGGTCTGCCCAGGGCAGCTGATTTTCAGGAAGATCTCAGACCTTGGATTGACAACACCTGTTCAAGTTATTTTAACCTGGCAAATTGAAGTCTCATTTACAGAAGTAAAAATGACAATAATTTGATGGCGTTTTCTTTTCTATTGCACATGTGGCCTGCTCTACTTAGCTAGTTTATAGAGATTTATGAGAAAACATGTCCATATTCTTGTTGCTTAAAAACATTATTCTGCATGTTGCGAGTAGTTACTGAACTAAGCTTGTAAAATGCTGATTTCCTTCCCTGGATGTGCCATCTCCCCAAGTCCTCACTTACAGCCTGCTAGGGTTTGAAATATTGATGAGTACAAGTCCATTCATCTCCAAATTTCAGTGGCCTTTCAATGGAGAGTATTTTTAGCTTTGTTGAGAATTTAGGGTAGAGGAAATCACTTTCAGAAATAGCAGATTATTCTTTTAGTTTTATAGAACTCGAGATGGAATCTGTAAAATGAATAGTTGAGTCATTGTTGGCCTTATACTAATAGAGTAGTATAAGGTTATTTTTATGTAAGCAACCAAGACAGACTGTAGTTTAAGAGCATATCCTTTTTGCAAAAATCTATTACATTATTAAACTATCTCTGGCAGCCTGGTGCATTGGCTCACGCCTATAATCCCAGCAACTATAGGAAGCCAAGGTAGGTGGATCACTTGAGTCCGGAAGTTTGAGACCAGTCTGGGCAATGTGGTGAAACCTCATTTCTACAAAAAAAAAATTAAAAATTAGCTGAGTGCAATGGTGTGTGCCTGAAGTCCCAGCTGCCTGGAGGTTGAGGTGGGAGGATCACCTGAGCCCAGGAGAATGAGGCTACAGTGAACTGTGATCATGCCACTGCACTCCAGCCTGGGTGACAGAGCCAGATCCTGTCTCAAAAATAAATAGATAAGTAAATACATGTAAAAGTGAAAAATAATCTCTGTCATCTTAATGGATACAGTAACAGCTACTACTGGTATCTTAGCTTTTTGAGTTATGAGATACATTCACCAGTACATTGGTGAAGTTCACTCCTGATCAGACTTGATGTCTAGCTCACCATCAGCCATTTTCTCAGATTTCCCATTTTCCAAACCCGTTTTCTACGTTCCCTAGTTTAGAGCATTTGCTCAGCCAGTTTTGTCCACCTGCACTGCTGTTACCCTCATTTCAGCTTGTCAGATCTCACCCATATTGTTGGCAGTGAACTCCTGATTTACCCCCAGAAGTCATCCTTCTTTTTCCTCAACTCTCACAGCATTATGAACTTCATAATGATTATGAATCATTATGACTGTCCTTAAAAAGCAGCATCATAGTTTAGACTTGGAAAGGACTTAATAAATGTTCTAATACAATCTCCACATTTTGTAGATGAAAGCACTTGCGGGATCAAGGGATTGGCCTGAGCTAGTATCTTATAAATGGGAAAGCCAGAAAAAGGACTGAGGTTTTCTAACTACAGCCCTGTGATCCTTTCTCTGTATCATCAGCCCTTCACCCTCTGCACCACATTGCAGTTATTCATCCATATGTCTTATTGAACAGACTTTTTGGAGGCTTATTTTTAATTTAAAAGTTAACATTTTATTAATTAAAGTGTCAGGTTCAGACAACTTTCACTTTTAAATGGAGCTTGCAAGTCTTACACTATTTATAAAATTAACAACTGTTAACCATTACTTTTAAAGCTACTTTGATAAATAGTATGATATTAACTGACACATGAATTCAATTAATATGCTCAATTTCCTATTTAAGTACTTTGTCTTATAAACTTAAAACTAAATATGTGAGAAGTAAATCTAAAAATTATCTTTAAATGTTCCAATATTACTTATAAATTTAGTAAGATTTCCACTTAAAAATCCAAAATTTAAGTCACTAACCAAATTAAACATTTAAAAGTATAATTATAATTCTGATAGTCTTTCAATAGACCATATTCTTTCAAGCATAATATGAAATACCAAACATTCAAATGTCTTCTCACAAAAGCACTAGTTCTATGATTTTGCTTTATTTATTTTTTCATTCAATAATTGTCTAAAATATATGTGTGTGCCAGGCAATACTCTAAACTAGAAAAACGTTAGCAAACAAAATGAAAACTCTGTCCTTGTGAGGCTAAAATTCTAGGGAAGGGGAAAATAGTAAGCAACATAAATGAGTAAAAGATATAATGTACTAGATTTTGGTAAATGCTAAAGAAAAAAATCAATGAAGGCAGGATGTGAAATGTGAGGAATGGTGGTTGCAGATGATGCTACCTTTTTCAAGGATTAATACTTTGCACAGAGACCTTATTAATTACTTGAGGCTACTTTCCAACGGAGAGGGGTTACCTTCTGAGTACACCTGAGGTTGTACAAGGACCAGAGATTTGGCTTGTTACACTGACTGGATTCCCACTGCTGACCCTGGTGAATACTCTGAACTTGTTTGTCCACAACTCCCTGACTTCCAACGGGAAACCTGCAGCCCTCACATCACTTGATTGGATTTTGTATGTCTTTGGCTCCTAAAATATGTAAACATACTTCCCACCCAAGTGTAACAACCTTTGACACAGCCCTGAAGTCCTTCAGATTCTTCAGACCACTCAGTCTTAAGAGACGTATCTGTCTGAATTCTGGGCATCCCTCATGGTTTTGTCCTGAAATTTGGACACAATTTTCCCACTTTCCTGATCAATTTTAGCTCTCTAAGAGGATAGAGAACTTCAAGAAGACAAATACTATGTCTTAGCTCTGTTTTGTTTCTCATTTATTATTGTGTCCTGCAAAACACAATGGGTTACCCAAGTAGTCCCTCAATACATGTTGTTTAAAGCAGAATAGTGCAGCTCAATGACACAGGGCCATGTCCCACTCAGCCTCCCAGTTCCAGGCAGCTGCTCAAAGACTGGACTTCCTCAAGTGTGAATAGGAATTGTAAGAATCACTATGCGCCAAAGCACTGTCTAAACTAAGAACCTCTAAATAAATGTTAGTGTTCCTTACTATTAATGGTAGAATGCTTATTTTTAAAATCCCCTAAGCATTTCACAAGCAGATAGTCCCTTTCCCTTTGTATTTAGGCTTTTGAATAATGTGAGTGGTACCACTCTTTTATTTTTACAATCCTGATCATTTTATCATGCCTGTGTATATTCAGGCATAAGTTCATTTTCACAGGATAGCTTCAATTTTTCCGGATAACCTTTCATTTCTTCTTTTCACTCAATAGAACTTACTTCTTTTTCTATTCATTCAGTTATCCCACACTAAATACTAGTGTTCTCTTTATAGATGGAAACTTGAAGAAGGCAGCTCTTACTTAAAGGGAGTTTTTTTCTGCTCTCATGCACCATACCATTATTTGAGCATTCTAAGGAAAATTCAGAAGTGGTTTTTAAGAGGGCCGTGGTGCTCTGGGGAGCAGCATCTTAAGGACAATCTTGTTAAGGGGGGGTGTTTGAAAGCCACTTCAACAAGAATGGTTGCTTTCTACCTGTAGTCTGAGTGCACCTGTATCCATCACTGGACGGAACTCTGATGCTGTTCTGACAATGCCTTTTCATAACCTTAACCTGTGGCTCTGGTTATCACTGTTCCTCAGTTGTTGCTTTATCATGTGGGGAACTGCTGTACTCAGAGGCTTTGGGAGTACTCAAATGTCTCACTTTCCCTCTGTCATTTTAAATAACTGCTGCACAAGCCCCTGTTTATTTCTATGTAATTATTACTTCATCATATATGATGTTATATGCCAGTTTGATTCTATTATGGAGAGAAGGTAAAAGGGAGGGAAGATAGGAAAATAAAGCCAGGCTTGTACTATTACATTTTTACAAATTTATTTGAAAGTGAGTCTTTCCCAGAATTACCTACCACCTCTTATGGTCAGTTGAACACAGTTAGTGCCAAGGACAGTTTATAACTTTTTTAAATTGATCAAAAATTAACCCTAACTTTGAAGGTCCTGAAATTACTGACACTGACACATATAAGAATTTGCAAATTAAATGTGGTACATAGTTTTAAAATATATATTTACCATATATATACATAACATGCACACACATATAGCTATATCTATCTATCTATCTATCTATCTATCTATCTATCCATCTATCTATCTATCTATATCTATCTATCTAGATGTCTACCTGTCTATCTATCTATTTATCTATCTATCTATCTATCTATCTATCTATCTATCTATCTAGATATCTATCTAGATATCTACCTGTCTATGTATCTATCTATCTGTCTGTCTGTCTATCTAGATAGAGAGCTATTCAGCCTTTCCTGATAGAGGATGTAAAGGAGAGTGTTAGTTACCCCATTCTGGAGAATTCAGCTTACAGTGGAAAACATGAAGGAGAACTGTTTAACATCTGCATAAAACACTCATTTCCTGGTCCTTCTAATGATGCATTCAGGTATGAAGAATGTTTTCCATTTACTTGCTCAGAGTTCTTTTAAATAAAGGAAGAGAATCACAGCAGCTTCCTACTTTGGAGGCCCACAGAGTTGCAGCCAAATGACTTACTATTACCATAGCTCTTTATATTTGCTTAATGCTTTTCAGTACATCTAATTGTGAGTATTCACAGCCCTTTCTGGTGGTGTGAAGGAGGGTAGTGTTGCTCTCATGCGGATTACAAAGTTAAAACCGGAAGAAGGGGGAAAAAATGATGGCTTAAGGTATTCTTAGAAGTTGAGTTCAAGCCTACAGTTTATTTTTCTCTTAAAATCTGGAAACGTGAAGAATCTGATGGCAGTGAACCCAGTAATGAATATGACGTTAATATTATAATGTTATTTATTTACTTATACACTGTAGTAATTGATTTGCAGTAATGAAGTAGTAAACCTGATAATATCTGATCTAAATGATCAGCATAAGGAACTGTGTCAAGATCAAAATTCAGGATGACTAAGAGGTCAGAATGCAAGGTACCCATTCAGAAGGATGTAAGAATAACCAAGAGAACTGAATGACCTCTCTAAGAGCACCAAGAAACATTTACGCCAGGATACACAAAGAACTAAGGCAGCTGGAGAGTTCAGCGGTGGTGTCAAGAGATGCTTGCTACTTTACATTATTATGTATATGCTGTCCATCTTCTAGAGAGCACAGAGAGAGAGAGGAAACAAAACTGAGACGTAATCAGTATCATGGGATTGAAATAGCATACTATGAACAGATAAAAAATGCGTTTTATATGAGTATTGAGGAAAGACCTAAACCGAAATGTGTTATTCTGTGATAATATTTGTTTACTCACAGACATTTGTTGAACGTCTTCCTTGTGCTAGGCCATGCATAGATTCTGGGGATACATAGTGTTTGTCTGATGAACTATGAATGGATGCTAAACTGTGTCAGCACAGATAACTATGAATATCCAGGACTTACCAGTTTACGCTGGCATGGTACAAACCATAGATCTTTGGACAGATTCTGTCTTTTCCCAGATTATCAAAGACCAAGATTTACCAGGATAACTGGGAGCAAGTCAGTATTAGATTCTGCACTGACTCCAGGAAGTAAGGTGTCTTGGAGATATTAGGACAATTTTAGGGCAATGGAGTTTAATTTAGAAAGTTGGCTTTGCACAGACACTTCCCAGGTGACTCTTGTCTAGATCACCCCATCGTGTTGGTTCTTATGGACAAGACTTCCTCTTCGATACCTCTGGCATTAGGGAGGCACTAATGTACTTCTCTGCAGCTGTACTTTCTAGAAACCAGGTAAGGATAATGACCAAGAGTCACTTGAAAGGCAGGTAGGTATAGATAATGAGTAACTGCCTGGGGCGTTTTACAGGCTAATATTTATAAATGTATATTACTTGGCTGGGCATCAGACAAACCAATTTAAACCCATTCTCTGCTTTCTCTGGGGCAGATGTGCAAACATCAGAAGTATGTGGAGCCCAGGGAAAGTATGCAAACACTGATCAAGTGCACAGCGCTGTGTGACTTTGGCACTTTTCACGATGTATAAGCACAGCTGCCTTTTTCAGGAGTTGTGAGATGGAGTCGTGAGCAAAATGTTGTAGGAGTTGCATTTTTCAGGAGAATGAGGTGCTGATGAGTGTTATCCTCTCTGATAGTCAGGAGAGGATCATTGAGGGGGCGGTTTTCGAGAGCTGGTTTAAGGTAGAAAGGGAGGGAACCTGCCATCTGGAAGTGTGATGATGTTCCAGGCATCGGGTACAGCTTCTTAAAGTAGGCTTTGCTTCTGAAGCAAATGAAAAAAGGGGACATTTAATTAACTTGACTGAGAAAAGCTGAGAGAGCAGGGCTGTTGAGAGCACTTGGTTGGCTGTCAGATATCATTCTGTCTCTCTACAACTTCCTGGCCTCCCGGCCCTGAAACACTTCGGTAAATATTGCCATACAGGATTGATTCAATTCAATCTTTTCCAAAATACAACTGTGTGGTAGGTGATGGCATCATCATTTCACAGACGAGTAAACAGAGGCCCAGAGAACTTAAGCAGCTTGTGTGGCAAGTACTTAAAAATTGCTGTGTGTTTACATACCACATATGAATTCGCACACACATAGATGGTGGGGATTAAGAATGCAAGGAATGTTTTTTTTTTTGAGTCCTTCATGCCAATCACAATGTTATAGACTGTAAGGGCAGCCAAAAGACAAATTCCCCTTCTTTGAGGAATTTCCAATATAACCAGTTTTGATACAATAAATAGGAATGAAAAGAATTAAAGCAACATTAAAAATGCATGAAGAACACTGAAGCACCCAAAAGATTTCAGGGGTGGCCAGCCTGGGACAGGGCTATTCAGGATAACTTTTTGAGGGTGAGCTTGGAGCCGGGTTTTATACTTAGAAATGAAAGCCAGGCACGGTGGCTCACACCTGTAATCCCAGCTCCTTGGGAGGCCAAGGCAGGGGATCACTTGAGGTCAGGAGTTCAAGACCAGCCTGACCAACGTGGCAAAACCCTGTCTCTGTTTGAAATACAAAAAATTAGCTGGGCAGAGTGGTGCATGCCTGTTATCCCCGTTACATGGGAGGCTGAGGCAGGAGAATCGCTTGAACCCAGGAGGTGGAGGTTGCAGGGAGCTGAGATCATGCCACTTCAATCCAGACTGAGTGACAGAGCGAGACTCTATCTCAAAAAAAAATTTTTTTTTAAACTATAGGCTGTATGTATTCAGAAGAAGCGCAGATAGATGAAGAGTGCCCAATCAGTGAAGGGCCTTGATTAGAAGCACATGATGTAGTTGATATTTCTCTTTATGACTCCCCAAGATCTTAAGGGAAGTACTTTTAATGAAAATGATGAACAAAGCATCACTGGATTACATGAGATTAGAATTGGAAAACATAAAATCTGTGAAGTTGATTAATATAGAACAATAGAAAGAGATCAACTTTCAGCAGCCTGTTTTTTTTTTGTTGCAAAGTCTAATTCCTGGCAACGTGGTTGACACTGAAATGTTGGATAAACATAAATGGAATAAATGGATTATGATAGTGACTGGGAATGTATAAGATATGAGCTAAATATAGATTTTTGATACAGAAGAGACATATTGAAAGAAAAACTTTGTCTAAAATTAAAAATATTAAATTATTATTATCTCAGTTACATCTGGAGATTCTATGGGGAGATAGGGAAAGCATCTAATATTCAGGGTCCACTTGCAGAGGACGGAATCCACCCGTCTATTTCAAACAAGAAGGAATTTGTTACAGAGCCATGGTGAGTGAACCTCAGAATCATTGTACAGCTGAAGTAGTAGACTGTAAACTAAGCTTTCATGAACAACTCTCGAACTCAAAGCTGCTCCCAGAACCAGGACCCCATGTTACTGCTGCCATAGCAACTTATTAAGAAGCTGTTAGGATCAGGAAGGCACTGCCATCAGGAACTGCCTCAGTACCAAGGAGTGGCTCCTCTCGTCGGCTCCATAACTGCTTCTGTCTGCACTAGCAACATGGATGGGTTTTTTTGACACCACATAGTTAGGGGCAGAAAACGGGGACCTCAGCCATAGAAAACTGATGCCTCCAAGACTGAGCTTGACTACAGGAACAGCAGAAGTGGCTGCTTTCTCACAAATCTCTGAGGAAGGCATTTCACTGACTAAACCAGAGTTACCTTTCAGCCTCTGGCTCTGAAGAGGCCAGTTTCCAGCACTTTGCAGCAAAGGCAGTTATGTCCACACAGGGAGGGAGAAGCAATGTAGCAGCAAGTATCTGGAAGAAAGAAATAGTTGGTATGTTGTTTGCATATGATAACAAACATTTGGTTTCATTTGATTCCTAGTATTAGGCATTTTGTTTTTAGAAGATTTTAATGCAGTTATTTGTGAAGGGGAGGTAACAACTTATGGAATCGAAAACAATGGTAGAAGTTTTACATTAACAAGAGAAAAAAAGGTAATAAGCTGAAACTCTCAGCAAACAGTAGAAGAGGAGAAACCAACAATGTAAACTAAATTGGAAATATAAAATAAGAAAAAAAAGGAAAAAAATCAAGTGCATTATTGCTACATTAAAATGTAGAAGGACTAAATACCCCTATGTAAAGAAAGATCAGGAATATATTGGATAAAAATAAAAACACATGAGTTGCTTACAAAATTTATACTTTAAGCACTATTTCTTAAATGTTAGGGAAGTGAAAAGAGGAACAGAAATGTATAAGACAAAGAGCAAACAAAATAAAAACATTAAGAGCACTTTGTACTTGAAAGAAAGCATAAAATAGTAGAAAGAGGAGCAATTTGTGAAATCATAAACTTGCATGTCCAAATAACATAGCAACTATAAACGCATTTTTAAAAACTGTCACAATGCAGGAAGAATTGATTAATACTTTGGTTTTATAGTGGCATATTTTAATGAGTAGATAGTAGGTAACAGGTTAGGACAGAGAGGCTTTGATGATCCAATTTAGAAGCTGACTTACTAGGTATATATCCAGAATTTCATGTCCTTTCTCTAGTTTCCTAGTGCCATGAAACATTTAGAAAAATTAGTCAAGTACTTGGCCCAGAAAATAGCTTGAAAAACTCAAAAGAGCTTTTATAGACCACATTCTTTCAGTATTGCCCAATAAAACTAGAAATAAGTATTGAAATATAACCAAAAATTTTAACAACTTTGAAATTAAGAAACACATTTGGGACAAAGACAAAATCAGGGTTAAATTCTGAACTATCTAGAAAACAATGAAAAGGAAAACACTTTAAAATCTATGAGACACAGAGAGACTGCCAATAATAAAAGTTAATACATAAGAAACTAGAAAAAAAAAAAAGAGAAGAGAATTTAAAAAGATGAAAACAGAGATTAGTGAAATGGAAAATAGCAACAACTAAAATAGTAGAATGGATAAATAATTTCAAAAGTTAATTTGGGGTATGATACAAATCCCCTCTGGAAACTTTCTCTAGAGAAAAGTTAGAAATGATAAAGCAAACATAACTAAAATGTTGAAGAAATTCTAGAAGATAGAATATACCATGTATAACTTTTTGGAAACTGGATGTTTTTTAAATTATACTTTAAGTTCTGGAACACACGTGCAGAACACGCAGGTTTGTTACATAGGTATACCTGTGCCATGGTGGTTTGCTGCATCCAGCACCCTGTCACCTACCTTAGGTATTTCTCCTAATGCTATCCTTCCTCTTTCCCCCAACCCCCTGCTATGCCTCCTTTAGACCCCTACCCCCTGACAAGTCCCAGTGTGTGATGTTCCCCTCCATGTGTCCAGGTGTTCTCATTGTTCAACACCCACTTATGAGTGAGAACATGAGGTGTTTGGTTTTCTGTTCTTGTGTCAGTTTGCTGAGAATGATGGTTTCCAGCTTTATCCCTGTCCCTGCAAAGGACATGAACTCATCCTTTTTTATGGCTGCATAGTATTCCATGGTGCATATGTGCCACATTTTCTTTATCCAGTCTATCATTGATGGGCATTTGGGTTGGTTCTAAGTCTTTGCTATTGTGAACAGTGCCACAATAAACATACATGTGCATGTGTCTTTATAGTAGAATGATTTATCATCCTTTGGGTATATACCCAGTAATGGGATTGCTGGGTCATATGGTATTTCTGGTTCTAGATCCTTGAGGAATTGCCACACTGTCTTCCACAATGGTTGAACTAATTTACACTCCCATGAACAGTGTAAAAGCATTCCTGTTTCTCCACATCGTCTCTAGCATCTGTTGTCAGACTGATGCTCCATCAGAGTGATGGAGTCTCACTC